>CAUJRU010001701.1:0-121592 GCA_963277665.1 Viscum album
ACCCCCATTGGGATGCCCCACCCCCTTGGACAGCCCACCCACCCTCCCTGGATAGCCCCCCTTGGACACCCTGTACCCCTTGGAAATCCCCCAACCCCCATGGACACCTTGTACCCCCTAGAAAGCCCCCACCCCCATGGAAAACACCCCCTCGGACACCCCTATCACCCCTAGACACCCCCACCACCTGGACACCCCCCACCCCCTGCACACACCCGAAACCCTTGGATAGCCCCCACCACCTAGACACCCCCACCACCATGGACAGCCCCCCCAACCCCCATTGGCAGCCCTCCCAATCCACTGGACACCCTCGACCCCCTTGGACAGACCCTTACTCCCATGGAGAGACCCCACCCCTATACACCCCCACCCCTGTTGACACCCCGAACCCGTGGATAGCTCGCCCACCCCCTTGGACACACCTACCCCCTAGACAGCCCTTCCACCCCCGTGGACATCCCGCCCACTTCCCTAGACCCCCTACCCCATGGACAACCCCACCACCCCCATGGACACCCCCAACACCCATAACCCCCTGGACAACCCCACCCCTATGGAGAACCCGTACCCACATGAAAGGGCCCCACCCCCATAGACAGACCGCCCACCTCTTGGACTCCCCACCCGCTGGACTCCCCCCTAGACACCGCTACCTCCTAGACACCCCCACCCCCATGGACACCCCACCCCCGTGGATAGCTCGCCCACCCCCTGGACACTACCTGCCCCTTTGGAAAACCCCACCACCCCTGTGGAGCACCCGCCCACCCCCAAGACACCCCTACCCCTGAAAATCTCCACCACCCCCATGGAAAACCCGCCCACCCCCATGGACACCCCATGCCCCTAGATAGCCCCACCCCCGTGGACAACCCGCCCACCCCCTGGACACCCCGACCCCCTTGGATAGGCCCCACCCCCTGACACCCCCACCCCCATGGACACCCCTCCGACATGGACAACCCTCCCACCCCCTGGACAGCCCGCCCAACCCCCTGGACACCCCAACCCCCTTCGAAAGCCACCCAACCACCTAGAAAACACCCACCCCCGGGACACCCCCACCCCCATGGACAACACACCCTCGTGGATAGCCCACCCACCCCATGGACATCCCTACCCCCCTGGACAACCCAAACCCCCTGGACGACCTCACCCCCCTCCCAGGACACCACCCCACCACCTGGACACCCTCCACCACTGGACACCCCACCCCTATATATAGCCCCCACCCCCTAGACAACCCCCCCCCAAACACACCCCACCACCCTGGACACCCCTACCCCCTGGATACCCCCCCCAAACCGCCTAGACGACCCCCCACCACCTTGGACACCACCGCAACACCTAGACACCCCCACTCACTTGACACCCCTACCCCCATGGACAACCCCCAACCCACTGGACACCGCCAACCTCGTGGAAAACCCACCAACCCCCCTCGAAACCCCATACCCGCTAGAGAGCCACGCCACCCCTGTGGACAGCCCAACCACCCTCGTGGACACCCCATACCGCCTAGATAGCCCCCACTGTCGTGGACACCCCTACACTCATAGATAACCCTACCACCTCCTAGACACCACTACCCCATGGACTGCCCCCAACCCTGGACATCCCCTATCCCCTGGAGAGCCTTTCCACCCCCGTGGACATCCTGACCACCCCCTAGACACCTCGTACCCCCCTAGACAGTCCTCCAACACCCGTGGAAAGCCCCCCCCCCCCCACCCCCATGAACACCTCCACCCCCCGGACACCCAATCACCCCAGAAACCCCCTGGACACCCTCGACCCCCTTGGACAGCCCCAACCCCCTAGAAAACCCCCACCCCCTGGACACCCCCCACCCCCATGGACACCCCAACCCCTGTGGATATCCTACCCACCCCTAGACACCCCTACCCCCTGGACAGCCACCCAACCCCCTGGATAGCCCCACACCCCCTGGACACCACCCCACCACCTGGACACCCCCACCCCTAGACACCCCACCCCCATGGACAACACCCCATCACACCCACCAAGACACCCCCTGGACACCCTACCCCCTTGGATAGCCCCGCAACCCCCTGGACGGCCCCCAGCCCCATGGACACCACCCCACCACCTGGACACCCCACCCCCCGAACACCCCCACCCCCATGGAGAACCCCATCCCCTGGACATCCATCCAACCCTTTGGATGGCCCCCATCACCCTAGACACCACACCACCACCTGGACACTCCCACCATCCTTGAGACCCCCACCCCAAGGAATGCCCCCCACCCCTGGACATCCCCCACCCCCTAGACACCACCCCACCCCCTAGACACCCCTACCCCCTCGGACAAGTCCCCAACTCCCTGGACTAGTCCCACCCGCTAGACACCCCCACCCCCTAGACACCCCTACCCCTTGGAAAGCCCCCAACCCCCAGGACAACACCCCATCCCCTAGACACCCCCACCCCCTGGACACCCTCACACCCTTGGAAACCCCCACCCCCATAGACATCCCCCACCACCCTTGATAGCCCCCACCACCCTAGACACCCCCATCCCCCCAGACACCCCCACCCATAGACACCCCCTACCCCCTTGGACAACCACCCCAACCCCCTGAACAACCCTCCCAACCCCCTGAATTCTTAATTTAATTCTTTATGTATTTAATTAACATTTGAATCATGTATTAATGGTGTATGGGTATACTTGTTTAATGTGTATACATTCTATAATTACCTTATGAATTATGTGTCAATTCTATATGTCTGTATAGGGTAATTAAATACATTATTGGAGGTATTCAGAATTCTGTATGAGTTATGTGTTGTATGAATTATATATGAAATCATATATAAATTTTCATATATTCTTGCTGTTATTGATAATTGTGTACGAATTCTGCACAGGGGGAGGCAGGCCTGCTGATGGAAGCTAGTGGAAGTGCTGTAGCTACACAGATGGAGCCGACTTTCTGGTGCATGTACATAAAGGCTATGCCAACGGTTTACAACCATTAACATATCTGTAAAAACAGAACTTATACTAATTGTTTTATGTAAACCATTGGTAAAAGTATATACCAATGGGTTACAAACTGTTGGTATAAGTATTTTTACATGATATTTACCAATGGTTTGTTGGAAACCATTCATAAAAGTCTATAACAACGGTTTGTAAACCATTGGTATAGATAAGATTTTTGATATTACCAATGGTTTTAAACCATTGGTAAACATTTATAACAATGGTTTCAATGAACTATTGGTATATACTCAATTTATCTGATAGATCCTAATGGTTCTCATAGAACTGTTGGGATATGTCTATCCCCACAGCTCAAGACCCAATGGTTTGGACAACAGTTGGTATAGTTTATACCAATGGTTTTCCAAACATTACCAAAGGTTTTAAACCATTGGTAAAGATGAAGTTTCTAGTATTTATATGCATAGATCATTATAATATGATTTAGATCTATGACTGATTAAAATAAATACGATTAATTAACCCTATAATGGATAGATTTAACCTCAATTGGCATATTGAATCGATCAAGACTTGTAGAATCCAAGAGGAGAATAAGTGGATGCCTATACCACCACGAGAGTGTTCTCTAAGTGGTTCTAGTCGCATTAGAGTCATATTTGGTTTATAGTTAGTTGATTAATTGGAAAAGAGGAATCATGCCAAAACTCACTAAATTATTCCCAAATATGGATTTCACCAGTGAGATGGTGTTGGGGGACAGACTGACCAGTGTGCTGGGGAAGAATGTCATATATCCTTCCATAACCACCGGTTAGCTAATGAATACCCAATTTCTAGCTAGCGTTCCTAGGTTGAATGCACCCATTCTATCGTTATCACTAGCTAGCCAATGGATTCCTAGTAGATGTCTGGTGGTATCTACAAAAATGTAGGTCTCTCTACCTATTCCACCATCTATTTGGGGTCCTTGTTTTAGTTTACAATCAAACAACTAAGGCCTCTAACCACTATAACATAACTATAAAACCCTTTTCCCCACAACTAATACATCTTTGGATGAAGAAGCAAATAAGAAATGCCAAAACTGCGTAACAAACAAACCTAAAAAGTCTAGACTATAATAATTATCCCCATATAATTAATTATCATCCTAGAGAATTGTTTTTAGAGGTTTTTCTGTTTAAACATATAAAATTACACCCAAACATTAGATTCACACACCCAATTATCCTCCTGACAGGTTATATGCTACAATAGGACTTTGAAAAGAGGAATTATCTTCCCTCATAACAATCTATGACTTCAATAAAATATTCACACTAGGAACACCACAAATGATGTGATGGGATCCATATCAATGTCCTCATAGTCGATCACATGTGTAGGATCAATAATGTGTCTTAGAATATGATAGAAATGGAACACATCATGATACATATATATCACGGATGAAGATACAAATAGAAATACTCTACCACAATACACATGGTAATCTCAAAACGGTTCACATGTTTCTATGCTAACATCCCTCGATTGGATATCTTTTGATGCCCTAGTTTAGGATCCATCTATAATAATACATGGTAATGCACAAAAAACCACAAGGGTAACCTCATCCTATCGATATATAATCCTTTTTAAATCTGACCAGGGAATAAATACACTTGGATCAACAACACTCCCTAAAAGGTCTCTAGTACTAAACTCATCCCCACAAATGTTGTGTTACCCACCTCATGCGAATATATCAATGAGTTACAGAAATGAACATAAAGTGATGCAAAATGTTACATATGTGTTTATAAATAAAAATTATTATTATTCAAAAACTCAATCAAGGTTAACTGATCATCCCAAGATCCCCCAATGTCTATAACACATGCTTTTAAAAAATCCTCTCATATTCGGATCTTCCACTCTAACTATCCATCAGTATATGATTGAAATGCTATAATCAATTTTCTTTGGGTGACAAAATAATTTTTCAACAATTTCCAATACCACAATAAAAATAATTTATATCTATCTGATATGATTATCAATGGAGATACATAGAGGGAAAAATATCCCATATATATAGATTCCTTGATTAATACAACAAAAGGGCCTCTCAAATCAATAAGAAATGAAAATTTTTTATTATAAAATCCAATATTACCCTAAAAACTTCAAGATTACCCAGGTTCCAGGGTGACCCTACCATAAAGTCAATTTTCACATAATCCCACTTCCGTATATGCCCCAAATGTTGTTAAAGTAACTCAACAGGACCCTGATGCTCAACCATTATCCTCTAGAAGTTAATGAATCATAAAAAATGTAAACTATGTCTCCCCTCATACATATCCACAAAAACTATTGTCAGATTTCATTATATAACTTTTCCAACCCTAAATGAAGTGCCCAATTCAAATCATGAGTCACTCTCATCAGATCCTCCATCAAGTAAGCCTAAACAGCTATCCCTTTATGAATGAAAATCATTTTTTCACCATTTGTGGACCACACTGGAACTAAATCATCCCTCACCATGAATTCCATCATTAATATACTCTCATGGATCGAATCCTAAATAGTCTTTACCTAGTAAGAAAATAAGACATGATGACCAAAGACACACATGTCAAAAGCTCCAAGAACCTCAAAGGAATCCACAAATAACTCAACCATCAGACACATTAGACGTCACTCCACCTATAAAATTCTCTCTCTATGCTCTAGATTCTCTAATTTTTCCCCAAAGATAATATTAAATTAAATTACTTTTACCTAGAGAAAAGGCCATATCAAGGTCAAATGTCTATAGATACTCTATCTAATTCATCTAGATCATACTAAGATCCCTTTGATAGAATATTTATTGAAATTTTTTATGGTCATTATTGATGATAGACCTCTCATCAATGTTATAATGTCGCATAAAATTAGGAGCATAGACCACTACTGCCAACTCAAAGTAATGTGTTACGTAGTACCACTCATGGGGTCCTAACTAACACGACCCATTAGAGACTATAAGATCAATTTTAATTAACACAACTCCCAAAAAGACACTCAAGGAATCACAATAAATAGTGTATCCCATCCCTGGCTCTAGAAGATTCAAAATTTGGTCTATCATCAATCTCCTATTTAGATCAAGGAAATCATCTTCAAACTAATAAACTCAAAATTCCCCCTGATATTGGTTATCTATGTCATTGGTGTTTCCAAATGGGAAAAGTCATGGATGAAGCATCAATAGTATGAGAAAATCCCAATTTATCTCCTGATCTCAACCACATTAATGGTATATGTAGAATATATAATGAAATTACCTTATAGGGGTCCACTGAAATCCCTACCTCATAAATCACATGCCCAAAGAAATACACCTCATAAATCAAGAAGTTTCACAAAACTTTTTTGTATAAAGATGAATCAATATAAGTGTACTCAATATAATATCAATGTAACTTGAATGAATATATGATGTGTTTGAATATATCAGAGACTAATCCATGAATACATTGATGAATGAGTTAAGATATGGGTGAAAAATCCAATTCATGAGGTCCGTGGGAACCACAAGAGCATTAGTAAAACACAAAATCATGAAAGGACACTCATACAACCCACATATACTCCTAAATTATTTCATGGTTATATCCTCCCATCTAACCAACAATTGATGGTAGCCTAAAAAAGATCAATCATAGAAAACCATGGGCTCTCCATAGCTAACAAAAAAACTATCAATCATGGGTAAAGGGTATATGTTATTCAATGTTGACTGATTTATCTTCCTATATTCTATATGAAGGCTTAAACAACAATATTATTTCTTAGAAACCAAAACTGGATCACCCAAAGAATATGTTCTCTATTTGATAAATCCATTCAACTACAAATCCTATAACTACACCATAAAAAATCTAAATTCATTAGGTTCCATACAATAAAGAAGAATATATATTTATCGCACCACAAGTACAAGATCATTCTCAAACTCAATTTTCTTTATCTAGTGAAATACTTGAGTATTCTTCTGAAAATATGTTCTAATAACGATTGAAAAATAGAGGGAAGATAGAGTGGGATAATGCTGCTTCTTCGGTAATATCCCTGCCTGATAACTATGTCATCATATATCTAATAAATCTGAGGTCCTATCCCAGCCTTCCAACGCTTATATCCCACTGCCCAATAAATAAAAACTTCTCTTTCCTAGTCATGGTGAATGATAGATGTCTCCAGTAATAGTCGATATGAGCTAAATATCTGGTCAACCATTCCATTGAAAATGTATCATCCAAACTAATCATTTATAGGATCATGAAGTCTTATATATATCTCTATCCAATACCAACTATGGGACACTTAAAAAATTTATAGATATGGTTCACTCCCATTCCCAATGTTTATCAAGAGAGATTATCTCATAGGACAACTTTACTGGTAAATCTATTCCATCAACGTCTTGAAAAGGTATGAAAAAATGTAAATTTCATATATCAACCGATGTAGTAGATAACATAGATGTAATCAATACCATACCACTAAATAAATTTGATCCCTCTCCACTGATTTCTATAACTATATCCATTATATAAATCCTACATACCTCTAGATAATGATCTTTCCAATGTTGTGCATGAGTCACATGAGTCACTAATATCTCTACTACTTGGGTCTAATGCTGAGGACCCCAACCACACTTTGAAAACTACTCCTTGAATATAGATGTGTAATCATATAACCCAGGAGATGAAGATGTCTTATCTGTCCTCATTATTGATATTTCATAGCTTAATTCATGCCCAATGTAACTAAATGCCCCTTACATAAAAAATTTCAACATCTGATCAAACCTACTCCCACATATAAAGTAGAAGAATCCCAACTCTACTATGCATGTATGCCACCCAGATATACCTCTTCATCATTCATCCACATAATACAATAAGATGTATTACTAACACATTAGAAATTCCTAACGCGAGCATGGTTTCATGTTTGAAGAAAATATATAAGCCTATCTTCCTCTATCAATTTCATAAAATTAAAATCATCCTAAAGAAACATAGCATAAATATTCATTTAAAATCCCCTTACATGATGTTTGACCTTTGGATGAAAGATATTATCGAAATTATTATCCTTCAACCCCTCAATACAATAAGAAAGAGTAGTAAATCCTAACCACTTCCTAAAATTATCCAATTAAGTAGAAACTGAAATCATCTACTACCGAAGCTCCATAAAATCCAATGATTAGTTCATCATCAAAATGCTGTAAATGAACTTCTCAAAGAAAATCTCCTAGAAGGCATCCCATGTAGGACCATCATTCTTTCCAGCTCGACCGATAATTCCCCACAACCTCCTAGAGGACTTCTAATGTATGAAGGTGTCTATCACCACCTTTCTATCCTCATGTGTCTCCACTAGGTTATATATTCCATCAATTATGATAATCCACTCCTCAACATCCTATGGACCACCATTTCCTTCGAATGCTGGTGGATGATGGAGATGACATTATTGGGAATAGTCATCAATCTTCCACTGTTCCACTCCCCAATAAGCATTCACAATTTGTATAACTCTATGATGGGTGAGGTTTCCACATGAACTACTAAAGTAAATACATGAGAATTCTCAAGTGAATCTTCCTACATCACCTATGGTGAAACAATCAAATCATCTTTACTATGAAAATTCTGGAGTCTCTAAGGTAACATTTTATCTAAAATACCAAATGAACATTTAAAGAATAAATAGAAACTTTCTTACAAGACCAACTTAATTAGTCATAAGTCAAACATAATAGATTAAAATAAATTGAATTATCCTAATAGATACAAAAAAAAATAACTTGTACGCCTTCTAGTTCGACCTAAGTGTCAAGACTAGTCATATGTACCTATATGCTAGTCACAATAATATATAAAACACATAATAGCTTGGAAAAGATCAACTAATTAATTCCATCATGGAGATATCATAAAAACATAGAATAAAAATATATCAATAAATAATTATCCTAAACCAATTAATTTAATTTAATAAATACTATGAAATAATTAAAAGGAATATATATGATATTTGATACTATGTTCCAACTCAAGATGCGTGAACGCACCCAAATTTCATAATGCTCTAACAGAAATCCCATCACCGATAAATCAGAGGTCCATTACACATGATCCCGAAAAGCACATGGAAACCCCTGTACCAAGGTACCACATATCCTATCTTCATTCCACCATAACCCCAAGTGAAAATAAATGAATCCTCAATCCGTTGCTACCATTTTGTAACAACATTACCCAAATAATTGGGTCTGAGAAGAAGTGCCACATAACCTCATGCGCACTTCCCCAAACATAAGAGGATACCAACTAGTGAAAAAATTCTAATGTAACATGTGGAGAATATACCCATGGTAATTATATCCATCACCAGATAATTAAATCATAATCATAATCCAATTAAACAAAAAAATAGAAGATAAAAAATTAAATGATATAAAAAACTCTATAACATGTCTAAAAAATGTAACCAAATCTACCCCCAATGTGACAGGTCAAAAAAAATAATGTTATAACTTGAATAATAATAATAATAATAATAATAATAAGATTAATGTAGAAAACATTTAGAGTTAGTTATGGTAATGTGTCCTTCTCCCAACACTAATATCCTCAATAACCTTTCCCAGGGTCCTTACCCTTCTTCAGATCCATGATCATGACGTCTGTATGCAAACAATGTCACCCATGTAGGGTGTGAGTATAACCCCAATAGGACAATAGAAATGTGTCCTTATCATAATTTTACATATATATAGAAGTGTATGGAATGAAGGAAAAGTAAACGCGCTTAGAAGAAAACAAAAAATCATATTTTGGGCAATCGTGCGGTAATCAAGAAACCACAAACCTGGACTATACCTACTTCGATTCAATACAAAAAATGTATCATATATTGTACATAACATGAATTAGATCATGATAATTATCTTCATCATCCCTTATAGACAACACATGATCCACCTTTATGGAATAGTTCCATACCCACATTTAAAGGAATGTCTTACCCATGACACATGGTTACCTTCACACCTTAATTGGTACATAAATTTGGAACACCAGAACAATGGATTATCTCTAATAAATATGGTCTTCCACCATCAATAGATCATACTGAATATAGGGAAAATCTTATATTAGAGTGTGATGTTCCCATTGATTATTCCAAGCTATGTTTCTAACCATCATACATAGAGACATCCCCAAACAGACATTTCAACCACTATAACCCTGTAAAAAGTCAGCTAAGTCTATCAGGCACACTTTTGAACCTAAAAATTAATGTAGAGGATCCACATGATATGTACAAAACCAAAAATAAGTCATAGAAAAGAAATTACCACTATATCACAATAAGTAAATCCATTAGATATAAAATATTATACAAGATATAAATGAAATAGATAAGAACACATAATACATGACAATGAAAAAGTTTCACAGGGAACCCTACAATTTTCAAACGCCATTTTCATAAAATGGCATCTTTTTTTAAAAATGTAGAAAAATTTTATTTATGAAAAAGGGGGTTACATGAGTCTAATGTAAGGAATTTTGCTGACATCCCGAGCATAATAAGGGATTAATTCACAAGGTAGGTCATCCATCCAATGTAAGTCATGAGAAATACCAAGGTTGTCAAGCCCATCAGTGATCCCGTTGGATTCGTGGAAGGTGTGAGTGGCGATGAAGTTGAGCCCAATGAGAGAATTCAACCAATACATCCAGCGGGCAGTAATAGGCTAAGCAAGATGAATGGTACCATTCCAGATATCCTCAATGATTGTAGTAGAGTCTCTCTCAATCAAAATTTTGTTCCAGCTGTGTAATCTGGAAAAGGTGATGGCATGGATGACGCCCATCATCTCAGCTTCCAAAGTAGTAGAGGAACCACAAGATCCATAGAATCATCCAAGAATCTGGTCCAGGAGATTTCTGAAGATGTCACCACAACCCACTGGACCCAGGTTGCCTTTGGAGGCTCCATCCACATTGATTTTAATCCATCCTGGAGGGGGGGGGGAAGCCAAAACACTTCAAGAGTATAGTGGGGGTGTGTGTAGATCCCCTCCACCCCAACACGTCTGAGGATCCCAAAGTCACAGACAGAATTGTTGCAGTGAGCTTTTTGGATAGAGGATGCTTCCTGAGTAGCCATGAGGATTCTTTTTTTCCATGTATTAATTTTAAAACAATTATTGTGGAAAATTAAGTCATTTCTACCATACCAGTTAATATGTAGAAGTTCCAAATCCACCACAACTAGAAGGGTTTTGATTTTCTGAGACATAGAAAACTCCAAGCAATTTTTAATCTGCATGTTGATGGAATCAAAAACAAACCATCTGCACTCAAAAACGTCAAGAATATAATGCCAGAGAGCGAATGCTGTGTGACAAGAGAGAAAGATATGATTTATATCCACTTTATATTGATTCCACATACGACATTTAGAACTAAGAGTAATCATGAATGTTTGTAAGCAAATATCAGCAGGAATTCTTTGATGGGCAATCCACAAGACTAAAGTAAATCTTGAGGGTTTTATCCAGTAATTGTTTAATTTATCTAGCCAGGGGTGATTATTGTCATCATTATTGAAAAGGAACTTATAATAGCCTTTGGAGTTAAGAATACCATTGTGCATAGGTTCCGAAATAAGTAAATCATTAGTATTAATGAAATGATAATCGTTAACAATTTGAGTAATATTCTCAGGGAGATCAAGGTTATGCATATGAATTATCAGGTCGATTGAATCCTGGAGCTGAAGTGGGGGTTGGTTATTATATATTAAGGAGATAATGGGAATGCCATTCCAATTATCAAACCAAAATTTTATGGTGGAATCCTTAGTGGATATCCTTCTAGAGTTAGACATAATAGATATGTAAAGTTAAATCTTCACAAGGCCTATACACATAAACTGAACCATCTAAAAAATTCCATACAACGAACCAATATGGTAAGGACATAAGACCTTTGGAATAATGAATCCAGTTTCTAAGAGCTGTCATGGAATAAAACCTAGATCATGCTCACACACGGAAGTTCACTAGAACATGATCTAATATCTCATCATAGAGTCTCTAGGATTACAATTCAAGGAAGGAATCCTGTTAAATTAATGGAATTCATAAACACATAACAAAAATGATTTTCCAAAAAATGTCTACATAGGATTGATAAAAGAGAGTACACAAAATTCTATGATCCAATATCAATATAACAATAGAGCATGAATTCTATATTAGATATAGGTGGAGATCCATTTATCTAGCTAATATTGTCAAGATAAATGATCAATTCTAAATAAATATGGGGAATTAGTCCTCAAAAAGATATATCTAACTTCAATGGACACCCAAAATTGTTCTACACATCAAATATCCAAGATGAGAATATGGGATGCCTGGAGGACCAATGGGGAAGTATCCAAGAGGTTCTAGAATAATTAGGATTGGATTGGGTAGATGGTTATCTAAATAATTAGACTACAGAAAAAAGAAAAAAATGAAATTATTTGCGCTATAATATGGATTCCATCAGTATGATGGTTCCTCACTACCGATTGGTCAGTTTCCTAGGAATAATTCAATACATTTTTCTACACCCACCAATTAACTAGTGGGATCTTCAAAAATATAGGTTCAACATCTAGCACCACTGGCTAGCCAGTGTACCACATAGACTTTTTGGATGCCTCATTTTAGCCACTAAACAACCCACTTTGGCCTCTAACATCTATAACCAAACATAAAAGACATATTACAAATAAAATATACCTTAGTGGAAGGAAAATGGATATTGTATGAAAAATATGACCAACTAAAATACCATAATACACATTTATGTGACATTTTTTAACATTACATAGATTATGTACCATTTGTTTAAACTTTTTTCTATAATTTAATTTTACCAAAACAAATCATTTTTTAAACACCAGTAACTTATTTTTATTGATAAGAATAAAACTACCCTTATTAGATAATTTGGATATTCAGGTTTTAAAAATTAAATACATTTCATATTACTAAATTTTTAAAATTAATAAATTTATTTTCTAAAAATAAATTTATAACGAATAAAGAATAACTTTATAAAAATATAAATTTATGTACTAAAATTTCAAATATATGTTTGTAAATTAAAAATAATATTTGTATTTGTATATTTTTACTTAAATTTTTTTTAATGGTTGGGGCTGAAGCCTCATTTTATAAACTGGGTAGAGGGAGACCCATTACATAGCTTGAAGGCCTAGTGGGCATATAGACCATTACATGGCCCGTTGGACCAAATCTTTTTGCCAAAGGCCCATTATGTGAATAATACTACTAAAGTACCACCTACTGGTGTTCCGCACAGTTCCTTCATGCTACAGTTCACCTAAAAATCAATATTTTCATAAAAATACCAAAATTTCATCCTAATATAATATTATAATGATAAGTCCAAAAATTAATTTCATTTTTTAAAATTTTAATTCTATAATTTAGGGATTTGATTTTTGAATGGAAATATAAAATATAAAGAAGAACATTTTATAAGAAAATGACTTTATATAACACTAAATATTTTCCTCTTATTTCATATCAACTAAAAATTAAATTACTAATATTATATTATTCATATAAACATTTTAAATTACCAATATTTAATAATAATAAATATTTTTTAAATAAATTTACATTTGGAAAAAAGGTAATCTTTTATAAAACACAATTTGAATCTTAACATTTTTTCTCATTAATTGACTTATGGTAACTATGGATGGATATTAATTTATCTTGATATAAATATTTTCAATAAATTTCATTAAAAGCGATATTTAGTCATGGGTAATTAAAAAACAAATACCTTATAAAAGAATTATTCTTTGGAAGATATTGTTTTTATATTAAATAATATTCAAAAAATAAATTTAAAATTAATTAATATCTTATACGAAATTAATTTTACTAATAAATATATGATGAAAATTTTCCCTTGTTTTTAGTAATAATTTAGAATATATATTTTTTAAAATCCCATATCTCAATTAAAAATTAATTTTTTTTCTTCACTATTTCATTCTTAGTATATACTAATGTTTTTCTCACATTGCCAGATTTTATGTCAATATAATGTTTTTTAGTTTTTTGTAGTTCAATGTTTGGTGTGATGTTGGCAATTAAAAATCATATTTATTTAATAGAAACTTAATAAGTCAGTCAAGATGTGTTACAGTGGTGATAGACCTTGTCTCATGGCCCTTTACTTGATTATTTTGATTTAAGGGGCTTATCATGTTTATTATGGGAGTGATATGGGAGATACATTTTTTGTTTTTTAGTGTTTTTTTAATTATTTCTATTGTGGAGTTACATATACCCCTTGTACCATTGTCGATTATTTTTCAAGAATGGGTTTAAATTTGAAGGCACGTTAAGATTTAATTTAATATCCATTGTTTTTTTCATCCATTGGTGATCTATAATGAGTTTTTGGGATACCTAAAAATTATTTTTTTCTTAGATATGATCCAAAAATTTAATAAATCCCTTATTTCTAATTTGAGGTGATATTTCCTTATATTCTTTTTTCTTTCCCCTATTATGTTATTTTAGGAATTTGGGGTAGTGATGATGGTTTAGTTTGGGAGATGTTAGGTAACAGATTTTGATGGTGTTTTCTATTATCTATTTTTTTAAATTTTCCTTCATTTATATTGTTCATGTGGTAATATCTTCTTCACCTTAACCATACACAATGATTTTGGAAGTGTTAGTTAATGTTGGGGATTCTGGAACTCTATATATTTCGTTTTGAATTTTGAAAATTTCAGGCTCTTAATTTCATTTGGTTGGTAGTGTTAAATTTATTAATGATTTTATTAATTTCTTATTAATTAATTGAGGTAAACTAGGTCAATTCACTTGTGGTAAAATGTTTCCATGAATTTATTATACGATTGTTGAATTCCAAAGAAATAACTGAAAATATTTTACTAATGAGATATTTATTGTATTTCATAAATTATTTAAATAAGATAATCACCTTTCATAAATTATTAATTAATAAAAAAAGAAAAATAATTGACTGTGCCAAAAAATAATTTAGTGTGTCACTGCCCATGAAGTAGATGTTTAATGAATATTAAGACATGTTTTAAAAGATAATATTTTGGAGGTTTTTTGTTCCTAGAATTTTCTACTTTGTGTTATTAGTATGCTTTCTATTATGGTTCTGTATTTCATGGCTATTATCAGGTTTTTTGTATAGAATATTCTATGAAAAATTCTAGACATGGGCTGTGTTTTTCATTGGGGTTGTGGTTAGTTGGAATGGTAAGTGGATGTCTTGTGGCAGTGGTTGAGGTTTCTAACATGTGATATTGTAGTGTTATATGACTTTTTTCATATATGGATTGGGATATGTTTTGGTCTAGTTATGGAAAGATTGGATTACAGTTAAGAGGTAATTTTTCAGCTTATTTGTAGTAATGGTCTATGATGGGTGAAGGTATATTTTTCATGGGTGTAGGATATGATTGAAAAAAATATGGATTCAAAGGAATTTTTTGGACTTGAAATAATTGGGTAGCATATAGAAATAAACATGGATAATATATAGGAATACTTTATCATTAAATATGTATTTGAATGGAATAATGATGTAACATGGATATTAAATAGTAAATAAAAAAGGTGGAATAACATGTCTATTATCGGTGAATATGGGAATTTTGGGGGCTATTTTCTATAGTAATGTGGGTCTAGTTTTTCATAGGAAATATTAGAGATTTTAGTGCATGGAGGTGAGAACATGGTATTTTTAATAGTGAAACAATGTTATGTTAGTGAAAATACAGTATGTTGGTCTTGTGTGTCACTATACATACATATATATATATATATTATTTCCTTGTGATTTCTATATACATCGTACCAATGTCAGATTACCTTACCATTGCCCAATTTTTTTGGGTTCTAAGAGTCTTCCCAAAACATCTGAGTTGGTGAGGGAATTTATGAATGACTACTATCCCTAGAATACTCTCTCATATAGACATGGATTAGTCATGATGACCAATGATTTATTATACAATTGATATGATGATGGTGGTGGATGATGTATTATATATAGTTGGATTCATTTATCCTAGGATGAGTGAACAAGGATGATTTCGTTCGTAATCAAGAAAACTTACTATTATTGAAATATTTTGTGGATATGTGGTATATAGATGGAATTATGGTTTTGTATTGGATGTTACCGGTGAAAATGGGAAAATTGGATCCTATGTAGATAATGTGTGGTAAGGTTTCAATCCCTTTTAAATCATGTGTGGCATAATTAGAATAATTTAATGGATATGAAAGGAATTAGGGAACCATGTGATTTTTTATTTGGAAATGAGAGTTATAAAACAATATAAAAGTGGTGTGGGTACCCTCTTACTATAATATTTGATAAAATTTTATTATACATGGATGAATTATTTAGTGAGTTAGCATTTGGGAGGCTGGGTTGTTTTGAACTGAACATTTATAAATAAAATTCCTCTTGTGATTGTATTGAATCATCGATGATATATTATGGTTACAGAAAAATGATATTCTTTGGTTTTATTATATCATATCAGATTTAGGAGATCATTATAAATTATAACCATTTATAATATATCCATTGAACCATTATCTTATGATTATTAAAAATATATGTTTTTTAAAAATCTAATTAAAAGAGAAAAAGGAAGTGATGTCCTATGACAGTTGGATCATACCATATGGATACCATTTATCAGAGATCCCAAGGGAGATATCATTAATAATATTTTCTATTTACCAATCCATAGACAATATCTAACAACTAAATCTTGAGAAAATCCATTTATTGTAGAAGTTGAACTTCATCGAGATCATGATCGAACCCATGAAAGCCAAATCACCCCCGAAAAAATATCACCATCACGCACATTAACCTTTGGGGATTTTTGGGTTTAATAATGGTGTGTGTATCTTGAAACTAATAATATTAATATTAATATTTTCTTTTCAAAATAATAATGGATATATTTTCTTCTTCTTATTATTTCATTATAAATGTTTATGATTTTGATATGATAGAACAGAAATTCGATTTTAAGGTAATATACACTTTCAAATAATATATTCCTTCAGATGAATTAATGGATTTTTTGGAATAAATGAAAATTTTATATTACTATTAATAATTATTATTAAATATAAATAATAATATAATTTTTATGAAGTCAAATTTAAATTATATTAGGGTTTAGAAACTATTATTTAAAAAAATCCAACATTTATCAATTAATGTCAATTGTTTTTATAAGAGTAAAAATACACATATTTAGAAAATTATTTTGATAAAATAAATATTATTTTTTCAGTCCGCATGTAAAAATTATCCAATGGTGAATTTTTCACAATTTTCAGAGACAATCAAATTTTTAGGTAAAAATTATATACGATATAAATATACAGTGACTATTATGAAATCATAATGACAGAAAAATTTATGTAATAAATTATGTAAAAGGTATAAAATAATAAATCTATTTTAACCTTTAATATTTTTTTAATGTTATTTTATTAATTTTATAAGGCATTTATGAATCCTCCAAATACTATATTATATTTTATAGTTTTAAAGTCATTTACATATAAACATGACTAACCTACACATCATAATGGTAATATTTTAATGATTTTTGAGCTTGTAATAATAAAATAATGAAAAATAATCGTCTTTGGTAGAAACCATTGGAATAATCCATGTTAAGGTTTTTATTTTTTGTTACATTATTATATAGAGTCCAAAACTTCTATTAGGGAAATAATAAAGCACTACCCTCTATTTCCCTATGTAACCCCACCAAACATCCAATTACTCTTCACTAAAAAACCTTTTATGAAGTAATTAATCTTACATTTCTACTCTAGAGTCTTTCTATGGTACCTCCAAGCTCTTAAAAATCACCTTCCAAGCTTTTGGAGTCACCCTCTAAGCGTAAGGGATCCTTTGCTTCTCCTTCTTATTCAAACATATTATTCATTTTATACCTTTGATTATTAATTAATAATATTTAGAAATGGTTTTACACAGAAATATTACATTCCATTTTATATCTAAATGTTTAGATACCCATTTCACTCTTGTTAATTTTTTTTTAATATTTAAGTTCTTCCATTATGATGCCGAAATTTCACTGTGATTTTTCCATTCCAAACTATTGTGTTGTGAATACCATCACAATTTCCACTCAAGGATATTCACCTAGACATTCCTATACTCCTTTTATTTGGTAATTACATGTATTTATTAAAAAAATTATCATGGAATTAAAATTTACAAAATATGATCAATTTTTTTAATGATCTATGTGGCACACTTATGAATGTACATGATAAGAAAGGGACATGACTGCCCTGAATTATATATCACTACATTGAATTGGGTAATGATTTAGTAACATGTGATGTCATGAAAGGGATTTGGGAGTGAACCTAAACCATCATTAAACCTTTTCCACCATATTATGGTTTATTTTTTTTAGACTTTACCAACGTGTACGATGTCATGTTTGAAGTTATTGCCACTTTCCCATATTACTTTTTGTTATCTCTCTATATCATTCATCTTTGATCATGTTTAGGATTATAAAACCTTTAGTGTCCAATTTAAATGATTTTTTTCTAATAATTAATAAAATATTCATTGTATTCAATATTTATTCCCCTAATGGGATTTATGTCTCACCCCTTTCTTATGTATGTCCACAGGTTATCCCATGCAATACTAAGAACGGTGAAATATTATGTTAATGTTAAGTATGTTTTAAATAATGGGGATGTATAACCTATTATTAATTTGTAATTTAATGTTCCTAATTACAAAATATTACTAAACATATCAATATTATGGGGTTTAATAAGTTTTTTCTTGTGAAATAAAGAATGAATAAATGTGTAATAAAGAAAAGGGTCATCATAGATGGTATCAAAGTAAGGTTTAGTTATATTTAGGATTAGGATTAGAAAACTCTAGTAAAAGCCTTAGTTATAAGACTAAAGATAAGAATAATACTCTAATTTTTATTTAAAATTTTATATTATGTGGTTTCCCTGAAAATATATCCTTATATAGATACAATATATAGATGTGGCTCTGGAATAAATTTACCTAGGGGTTACACTTGAAAAAAACACATTTTTCTAGACATGATGATGAATTAGTTCATGAAAATGGGTATTTATACAAACCTCGTTTGACACTCCCAAGGGATATGCTTTGGAAAATCCACAATCTATTTACTGACAATTATTATGGGTAAAATGACCATAAGAGATTATGTTATCAAATTTATAATGGATAACATAGTTTAAAACCTAGAAATTCATAAGTTATGAAATAAATGTCATTTAGAATTTATCCCATAAATGTTATAGAATTCCTATTTATGGGTTTAATAGGTTGAAATTTATCATCCCTATATATATTTTGGATAAATAATATGGTTTGAACCAAAAAAATTGAAAGGTAGGGTTATGATCCATAGTTCTATGCATTCATTTGTATTATTTAAGTTTAGTAGAACTATTAAAACACCACCGCAAAGCATGGACGTAGTGATGATAATGAAATTGATAAATATGGAAATCATTTCATCCCATTTATATAACTCCTCTCATATAAAAGTTTGTGGGCTGAAAATACCAATGAAACCTTTTGATACTTCATTTAGTGGAATTTGATGCAATTATGGGAATGAACTGGATTTCATTATATAGATCCAAAATAAATTTCTATGATAAGGAAATCACTCTCCCTATCATGAACAATCATTCGATTATGTATATGTGCAAGGATGAAGATGGATCTTCTTTACCACAAACATATCAAATATGGATATTATTTCCCTATGAAAATGTTTATATACCTTAAATGATTGATCCTATGTAAAGGATAATCCATGAGGAAATTCCCATTATGAGGGAATATATTAAGGAGTTCACTGAAGAATTCTATAGTCCTCCTCCTAGTCAATATTTCAAATTTTAAATCAAGATTATACCTAGTGAGTCTATAATATTCAATAATCCATACAGAATGGATGTTGTGAAACTTTAGGAGATAAAGAAACAACTACTTGGGAATCTAGAAAATGGGTTCTTACACCCATATTCACTAATATGGGGCGCACCAGTCCTCTTTACCATGTAAAAGGATGGGTCAATTCACCTTTTCACTGATTATCATGAGCTCAAAAGGACCACAGTTCTGAAAATGTATCATTTTCCACAGATTGGTGACTTGTTCGATCAGTTATATAGATCCCAATACATCTTCACGGTGGATCTATGGTTGGGTTATTTCCATGTAATGCTTAACAAGGTGGATATCTCCAAGACAACTCTTCATTAAAGGTATGGGCATTGTGAGTTAATAGTAATTACACTAATACTCAATAATACACCAGAAATATTCACGAACATGATGAATAGAGTCTTTAGAGATTATATAGAAAAATATGGTGTAGTATTTATAGATGATATTTTAATATGCTATAAAACCAAGAATGATCTTGAGATGAATCTCATCACTCTTCTAAGGATCTTACAAAAGGAGAATTCTTACCAAAAGTACATAAACTGAGAGTTATAGTTAAAAGAAGTATAATTTTTGGGGAATATTGTCACAATTAATGGGATATCCATGGACCCTTAAAAGATAGAATGAATTTAAAGATGAGTAAGACCAACATCTGTGAGAGATATATGTAGATTCCATGGACTAGAAATTTATTATTGTTGATTTTTATGAAATTTACCATCATTTTAAAACCCTCTAAACAAGATAACTTTGAAGGTAATTATGTTTGTTTGAAATAATTAATTTAAAGAAAAATTCAATGAGTTGAAAAGGATTATTATCACTACATTTGTATCTATACTACCCACAAGTGGGGAACATTTCTGTGTATATAGTGATTTTTCAAAGAAGGGCATGGGATATCTATTAATGAACAATGAAAAAGTGATATCATTTTCATCATGTAAATTTAGATTTCATGAACAAAACTACCCTATTCGTGATATGGAGTTCGCCAGAGTAATTATTGCATGTATAATCTGGTAGCATTATCTCTTTGGGGATATGTGTGAAATATATATGGATCACAAGAGACTTAAGTATATACTCTGATAGAAATAGAGAAATATGAAAAGGTGATTATGGTTAGAGGTGATTAAGGACTGTGAATTCTCAATCCAAACCCATATTGGGAAATAAAATAATGTTTATGATTCCATATGTAGAATCGTTCTCTATATTTTATCATTAGGGAGAATTTAGAAGGATATGTTCTTCTTAGACTTGAATAGAATAGACATAGGAATCATAAAGGAAGGAACATAATCAATCCTTTCACAAATTATTGAATAAAAATTCCAACTAGAGAATATAAAGGATTCTCAAAGAGACAATGTGTAAATTCAAAAGATGGTTGAAGCTGTAAGAAAATATAAATCCTCAGAGTTCAAAATTAATGAATAATGAGTTGTTGGATTCGGTTCATGACTATGTGTGCCCTAAAATAATGTGTTATTGGATCTATTGGATGTTGAACATTGATCAAACGTCTCCATCTATCCAGGTATTAGAAATATGTATTGATATCCGTGAGAGAAATATTTGTGGGATTATATAAAGAAGAAGTTCACATAATATACACTATGGTTTGTTGTATGTATTCTAGTAAAGGATGAAAGGAAAAAATCCAATGGGATAATGCAACCATTACCCATACCTACATGAAAATCGGAAAACATAACCATGTACATTTTCACTATTATTATAAAAATTCAAGAGAAAATAATGATATATGGGTGATGGGGGATCATCTTACCAAGAATTATCACATCATTGAAATTTAAGAGGGCTTATAACTTGATCGATAAGAAAGGATATACATTAGAGAAGTGGAGAGGATGCATGTAACACCACTATCAATTGTATATAATACATACCTAAGATATAAATCCAAATTATAGAAGAGTATCCTACATGATTAATATACTGAGTTTAATTTCAACATCACATATCACCCTCAAACTGATGGCTAATATGAGAAGACAATTCAGACACTTGAGGACATGAAGAGAGAACGATTAATGAACATTAAAAGATTATGGGATCAATATCTTCCTCTTGTCAATTTCCTATACAATAATAGTTTCCACTCAGGCATCCAAATGGATCCTTATGAAGCCCTTTGTGGGAATATGTTCATAAAACCTTAATGTTGTAACAATGTTGGTGAACAAAAACAACTAGGTCCTAAAATGATAGAGGAAATAGTGGAAAGGTTTAAGACCCATCAACAACACATCCTGGATGCTCAGAGTCGATAAAATATCTATGATGAAAATATTTGATAACACTAGGAGTCAGAGGCTAGAGACAATGTATTACTAAACATTTAATCATGTAAGAGAGTAATGAGATTTTGGAAGAAAGTAATGTTTAGTCCAAGATACATTTGTCCATTGTAGATACTTGATCGCATCAAAGTAGTGGCCTATAGAGTAGCACTACCACCTAACCTATCTCAAGTATATGATGAAGTCCAAGTATCACTATTGAGTAAGTACATACCAAAACCCATAAATTTGTTAAATCTAATATTATTACCATTTCAGAATGATATTAAATATGAGGAACAACCAGTGAAGATGTTAGATCATGGAGACAAAGCACTACGAAAAAGGCAATACCCATGTTGAAATTTCTATGAAGAAACCAAAAGATTGAAGAAGCGATCTGGGAACGAGAAGATGTTATGAAATAAAATTATCCTCATTAATTTTATAGTGTGAAATGAAAAATTCAATGGAAAAATTTTTGAAGGGGAGAAGATTGTAATGTCGAGAACATTTATAAATACAATTACCTTTGTGATTGAATTAAATTATCTATTATACATTATGGTTATAAAAAAGAAATTAACATGTTGGTTTTATAATATACTATGAGATTAAAAATATTGTTAAGAATTAAATTAATTGATAATATAGCCATTGAACAATGATCATATGATTAGTATAAAAATAGGTTTTTAAAAAATCCAATTAACACAGACAAAGGAAGTGATATCCCCAACAAGTAAGATCATAACCCATGAAGCCCACATATCAGATCACCTAAGGGAGATGTAATCAATGTGATTTTCCATTGGCCAAATCCAATCATAGATCCAATAACTACATATTGAGGAAAACCATTTACTTGAGATGTTTGTTTTCATCGAGATCATAACCCAACCCATGTACTCTGAACAACCCCATTAAAATCTCACCATCAGAAACCATACTCTTAGAGAATTTACTGGTGTAATAAAGGTATATTTATAAAGGCCCTAATAATAAGAATATTTATATTATATTTTCAATATTATAATATTTATATGTACTAATAACTTTTTTTACAATATAAATGATTTTATTTTGATAGAATAAAATAGAAATTGTATTTTTGGGTACTATAAAATTTAAAATAAGATATTCCATTTGATGAATTAATTTATTTTTGAAATAAATGATATTTTAATATTATTGTTAATATTTTTATTAAATATAAATGATATTATAAATTTAATTAATTCATATATAAATTTTACAAGGGTTAAAAACTATTATTGTTAGAAAACCATCATTTCTCAATAAATATCAATTATTGATTTAAAAGAAAAAATTCACATATTTAGAAAATTATTTTGATAAAATAAATATTTTTTTGTTATAAACACTTATAAATAATCCAATTGTGATTTTTTCATTATATTATGATATATACATTTTTTCAATTAAAATTAAATACAATATGTACATACATTGTGTATTATGACATAATAATAACAAAAATTGATGTAATAAATTCTATAAATGGTATACAAGACGAAATATAAGCTTCCCCTTAAAAATAATATGACATTGAGGTTATTTGGTAAATTTATAAACCTTAATGAATCCTCCAAAACCTATATTATATTTCAAGGTATTAGAATTATTTATTTATAAACATGATTCATTTCCATATCACAAAGTGTATTATATTATTTATATCAGTCATTAGATATATAAAATAATGAAAACCACTCATAGTTGTTAGAATCCATTTCCAAAAACCAGAGGAGGGTTAATAGTTTTTATTATTTTAAAATATAGAGTCCCAACCCAATGTTTCGGAAATAATAAAGAACTCCCCCTATTTTCCTAAGTAAACCCATCAAATATAAAGACCCTATCCTTATTAGCGTAGATTTTGTGGTAACTTTATTACATTGGTATAAGATACAATTAATCCTTACCAAAAGGTTCAAATAGATTATTAGTCTTGGTAAACTAGATACATACTTAAAATTCAAATTAAATTTTCAAACATCAAATAACATAAATAATTAATTTTAGAATTCCATTATTCCCTTAATTATATCCCTACATATCACCCAAAAAATACTTCCTTGTATGATGGTGAAAATAAAACAGAATAAATGGGTGAGCTAAGATGCTCGGTAAGGGTAAGATTAAATGGAAATCTATGTGTAAATAAGGCATAAATAACATGGGAATGTAATTAGCTGAAACACATTCCATTTAATCAATAACATGAGAATAATGTGGATGTGATAAATAGGGATCAAATAATTCCATTTAAATAATCACATACACTCTACTAATCGAATAATCACATGGAATATCAATAAATAATCACATAATGATGGAATTTATAATGCGGGATGTCTAAAAAATATTTACAAGGCCTCAACCAAAAAATATACGTAAATGGTTAAGGTCTCAGACAAAACTCATTTGAGTTTGTCTCATGATACCTAAAGACTCATTGAGGTGATATAAAAGGCACCGCCCATAAATTAATAAGTCTAATGAATTCCTCCTATGGAAGGGGTAAAATAATAATCATCATATACATTTTTATTTAAACTAGTATCTGAAATGTAAATAATTTACCCAAATTAGTAAACATAATCCTAAACCATCTAGACTAATATGGATTATAGTATCAAAATAGCACATCCCCAGTCAAAATGATCAATAAACATTAAATGAAATATATTAAATGGTAAAATAATAGATCAAAATAAATAAATAATAGGTTATTACAATGTTTTTTTTGACATAGATACTTTAATATTATCACTAATAATTCATGAATTAAATACCCATTTTTATATGGAAATCACTTATTAGAACTAAAATTTCACATTTTTTAGAATAATATCATTTGAAAATAATATTTGAAACCTATTAAATACAATTTATAACATTTTATTTGTAATTATATATTGAAGTTCTATTCATGTCGTTCACATGAAAACAAATGTTCTTTTCATTATCTCACCAAAATCCAATCATGCACTATTTGAAAAACTACATGAAGATTCCATTCACTTTATTTTTTAGAAAATTATAATATGGGTAAAAATGGATTAAAAAAATTCTATAAGAATAGTAAAAACGTTTTTGAATTTTTTTTAGAAAACAAGGACATGGAAAAAAAATATTCCCCATTGAAGTATTAATTTTAAACATTCCCAAATATTGATGTAATTGTGATATAGATTCTTAGAACATTGGTAACATTTGAATCACAAGACCCATGAAAGAAATAAATTCATATAGATATTTATATAACCCTAAAATTTATAATATTTATCATAAATTTCAATGAATGTAATAACATACACCAAAAAAATAGACAAGTGGTGAAATAGGCATATGTCCCACAAAAATAAGAGTGAGATGAAAATTAACACATCAAGTTTGACCTCCATAAAATGTGTTAAAACAACCTATATAATGGTTTTAAACATGTTTTTAATTTATTATATAACCATATTAATATTGATATTATCTTATATGATCCTTTATTAACATCTAACCACCCGTTCATCAATAACATTTCACTATTTCCCCTATTTCATATGTTAATTTCCTTATTTTCTTATGTTTTTTTCATGAATTTCAAAACTGTTTTGCATATGATATAAATACATCATATAAATAATAATATTAATGTCATAAATATCCCATTTAATCATTAAATATAATTTTATAACCATTATTTAATGTTGATCATGGAAAATGAATCGCATCACATCTTGGAGATTGTAGGCCATATATATAGATGTTCGACAATATCACTACATTAATGGGTGAAATAGTTAAGAAAATGTTGATATATTAATTTTATATAAAAAAATATCATGGCATAAGTTCCATATATTTCTATAACATTCATCATTAAAATCATTATTGTAAAGTGGTTATGAAAAATTTATTACACCACCACATAGATACGGCAAGCCTTATGTACACACATGCAATGATTTCATTATTCATAAGATAGATAAATGGTAGAACATGGATGTTTTATAATAATAATAACATATTAGTATATATATGATATAGGATTTATTAATCAATGTTGGAAAATACACTTGAATATGTAGTTGAAGAATAAATAAACTTGAAAGAGTCTGTAAAAATGATTACCTCTTATTCGGTGGACTTACTTTAGATCTCTTCTTAATGAATCTAAGTTTTGTATTTTTTAAGGAAACGATCCTATAGGACCTATGTAAATAATTTTTAATTGAAATAGGTAGAAATTTTTCAATATAAGTTGGTCAATGTGGTGTTAATATGTGAGGGAGGATGTGCCCTTTTATAATTGAGGTGAGGGACACTTTTGGAATTTCTCAAAATATTAAATTATAATAAATAAATTAATCATGAAAAATTCCTCAAAATTTTAATGTATTATAAATATATGATAGGTAATGGTTTAAATACCATAAAAAAATTATTTTAGACATATTTTTGTTCCATTTTAAACCTTATCGTTTGGATTAACTCCTTGGTTATTTTTTTGACCTTAACCGTTGTCGCCAATATTTTGTTCACAAAGGGTTAATAATGTTACTATAAATGAATAAATTAATAGTAAATGTAAAATTTATGATGTTTTAAACTATATTACATCCACATATATGAATATAAAATTTTTATGAATTTTAAATAATTTAATAAAATAATATTATGATAAATGTTAATTAATATAATTTTAATACTCTTCATTAAAATTGACATAAAACACATAAATAAATTAATAAAATTAAAATATAATAATTTAAAACGATAATAATATCTCATTTAGATAAAAATATTCATTTCACACATTAACACACTCAAATGATATCAAAATTATTATTTTTAATATATATTTTTATTTTTCTTTAAACTAAATAATTAATGTATTAGAATTTCACAAGAATTTAATGTAATTATATATATTTTAAAATTTTAAAATAAATTTATATAATGAAACTAATTTAATTAAGATAAAAATAGATATTTATGTTCATTCATCGGTTTATTTTTCCCTAAATGGACACATAAAAGATATTAAATACGAGGGAGTGACATTTTCTAACTATCATTGAATTAAATAATTTATAATTTATTTTAATAAAAGAGTTTCAATAAAAATTATTAAATTATATATTAAGGTAATAAGGGTATAATTAGATTCATAGAATAATTTTTGGACAAGTTTAGGTCTTTCTTATACCCTTATCTTTTGGTTTTAACTACCCATTAACTCTTTTGACAATTATTGTACTATTAATATTTTATACTATAAAAGGGTCAATAAAGATTCATTAATATTTGAAAAGACCCATATATTGACTATGGTAAATTCAAATAATCATTTCCCATCAATTTGGGAGAATATATAATTTTTATGATTTTTAATCATTTAATAGAACATTATTTTCTATAAAATATTCATAATGTAAATTTTTAGATCTAATCGTTACTATAATTTTAATAAAATGAATACAGTAAGATAAAATCAAACAAAACTTTTAATTATTCTATATTATGTAATATTCTATGAAATTCATGGATCATAGTATTTAATTAAAATTATTTATTTTTTAATATTTTCAATATCATTTATTTTATTCTTCGATAAATTTAATAATTCTTCCATAAGTGTTGGTTAGGAATTTAAGGTAATTATTAATTCACTAAAAATTTAAAATAAATTACCATGTTGCATATAAATATTTTATATTTCAAAAAAATAAACATAGTCAAACATATTCATTGAATATCTCTAAATAAAAAATGTCATATTTATTAAAAACAAGAATATGATATCTTTATCATTCACTTAAATAAAATATTATAAAGATCATAATCACATACTGATGTAAAAAATGGTCACATATCTGAAGATTTTATTTTCATTGAAGAAATTAACTCATATAATAAAATTTGGGCATGCTTTATGGCCATAATCTTGTCCTTATTATTTTATTTTTCACCCATATTACCAATATTACCCTTTACTGAGGTAATGAAAATTACCAAGATTACTATTCAAATTGGAAAAAATATTTAAGTAAAATATTAAATAAATTTGTAACTTATGAATCCCAATTTGGAATCTATTTTTGAAAAATAAAAATTCAAAAGTTTCAATACTTAATTGAAAATTAATCCAACAAAACATAAGAGAAAAATAGTTTTCTTGAAAAATACATTTTATGCCCAAAATTTACTTATACCAAAATAAGGTATTAATATGATTAAAATGAAATTAATTAGATTATATATAACTAAAAATTACTAATGTTAATTTTAAATTCAATTAAAATCAAAGAGAAACTTTCAAATATAAATAAAATAATAGATTTATAAAAATCTGTATATTTCACTTTCCACTAAAAAATCAATATTTTACAAAAAGTCAAAAAAAACCACTATAAGTTAATTTTAGTATTATGGTTTCTTAAATTAAGTTCATTTTATAAAATAATGTTTTATAAAGTTAAAAAAAATTAAATATATTTAATTTCATAGTGAAATCAATAAAAAATGGTTTTTGATGAAAACATATATTTTAAGAATAACCAAACTTTAGTGATAATTATATGTTTATTTTATAAGAATAAGTAATTATAAAATTCGTAAATATTTCATAATATGTAAATCAAATTCAAACCTTAAAATATAATGGATTGTTTATAATAATTGATTTTTTTAAGCTGGGGTTTCCTTGCAACGTAAGCTATCAAAGAGGTTAAATTTAAAAAGATACAAACCATAAAATACTGTTGGGAAAGTTCTATAATACATCAATAAATTTTATCATCACAATTTAAAAATTAACTTTTGAAAACAAAGGTTGATATTTTTAAATTCCTTTTTTGAAAACCCACATCGTAAATATGGTTAATTGAACATCCACTTCATAAGATGGAAATGGAAATGTGAAGGTCACCAAAAAACTATGCTTTCAAATAGATAAACATTAACATAATGTGGTCTTGGAAGAATAATTTTAAAATCATTTTTTTGTGGAGAGTGATCAAGATCATTTTCATAAAAAAAATTACATTCCAAACCCATAATGTTTTGATGGGTTAATCCATACCATAAGAAATTAATCTTAAAATCATCAGAAATATGTCTATCCAAATTCAAAAATAAAAAAAATTTAGAATGAAGGTTACAAACATTACAAAATAAACTTAACAATAGATTCCCCGAAAATTAATATAACTCTTAATTCCACATACCACATATAAATACCTTTACAACCTTAAATCATTAATTAAACATGCATTATTACAAAAATAAAATCACTCATTTTTGAATATATCCCATAAATCCAAATATGTAGGGACCCATGAAATGATAAAAAAACCATCAAATCACCATCCAATTTCTTGGTCACCAATACTATCCCATAAATATCCATTTATAAATATTATCACAACATAAAGCACAAATTTAGGTTATCATACCCAAATAATTTGTTTTATAAAATTTCAACATTCAACAGAATCACTTCTCTTCATTATGGGTACTATTCAACACATGCTTCAACATCCTTAAAGATGAAGTACTATAGTACATGTTGGATAAAATATGTAGATGTATATTTATATTAGATGGAACAATACAAGATGGGGGTGAATTGTATGTTTAAAAACATTGTGTTTAAACACATGAAATTAGTTTAAATGATCTTAAACTAATACAATTATCAACAAAAACTAACAACCGCAATTGTATAGAATATAAAGGTATGATATGATGGAATACTATAAGAAAAGTAATGCAATTGTATTCAAGATGAATACAATAACCAGAGTAATACAATAGTGAAGGATTCTACCATAAAGCATATAGAATCAATCAATACTATATGTAACAGTATGAATGTAATTGAAACAATTACAAATGAATATGGAATGAAGAAATGATACAATACAATTCCCTTTCTAAAACAAATAGTAGAGGAAATGTAAAAGTATTATAATTATTTTGACCCAATGAGAAGGGTTATCCCTTCACCTAGGATAACAGGTATGTCTTACCACCACCTTGGTAAGACCTAGATACAATGATCTGTATGTCTGTCTTGCTATCCCCGCAAGCCCTCGATTTTGTAGGTAATTGGCACCTCTGTCTTTCAATCCCTTGAAAGACCTCGATACGATGATCGATACCTCTGTCTTGTTATCCCCGCAAGCCCTCTATTTTGTAGGTAATCAGCACCTCTGACTTACAATCACTTGAAAAACCTCCATACAATGATTGGTAGCACCATCTGCCTTTCCCCTGCAGCCCTCGATCGTTATCACCTGATTGGATGCACAAAGTAAAACAAAGCACTTATAGAAATACAAAAACTAAGACCGAGACATTCACGTTTTTTAATCTCAAGGATTGCGCACGAAGCAAGAGAGAAGTCACAATATCTCTCTCTATAACTTCATATATGAAAAGTCTCACACACATGTATCTCTTTGGATTCAAATGACCTATTATTTATAGGCCTCAGGTTCCAATAGTCATATTTCATCCAACATCCATATTTCTCCAGAAAACTCATAGGGGCTTGGACACCTGGAATTATAACGGTCATAATGAAACAGAAAACACGACATCGTTTTTATTAGTTTATAACTAACTCCATGACAACTTTTTGGTTAAAACAAAATATATAAGAAGATGATAATCATGAGTACGATTAATTTGAAACACGTGTTTTTTATAGAGGACCAAATCAATCATGTAATGAATGTAAAATATGATTAACATAAGTATTAATTAGTGTAATGAATTTATATGATACAAAGTGAGTATGATTCATAAAACTCAGAATGATTAATATAGTTAATACGATTTCCAGAGTGAGTACAATAATTATAGACATTAAAATAAACACGGTCTCTACAATCAGCATGGTCAGTACGATAAGCATGGTCAGTACGATCAGCATGGTTAGTACGATAATCATGGTCAGTACGATCAGCATGGTCAGTACGATCAGCATGGTCAATATGATCAGCATGGTCAGTACGATAAGCATGGTTAGTATGATCAGCATGGTCAGTATGATAATTATGGTCAGTATGATCAGCATGGTTAGTACGATAATCATGGTCGATACAATTAGAATGGTTAGTACGATTATCATGGTTAGAATGATAATCATGGTCAGAGACATTTTTGATTTCCAAAAAAAGATATAAAAGTCAAAAGATAACTTTTGACACAAAAATCTCCCCCTTTTTGGAAATCACAAAACACAAAGAAAAAAAAAGAAATTCTTATCTCCCCTGAGTTTTTGGAAACTCTTCTGAATATGAAATTGAATACAAATAACTCCTCCTTAGGTATGTACTTTTCTAAGGATTGTATTCGTAGATTTTCCTTGATTTTATGTATTTGATTAAAACGTTCTCCCTTTATAAAACTTCTCACCCATTGTGGTTTACAAAAAGAATGGGGTAATCTTGAGTTACCTGAAAGAGTTAGAGAAAAGAAATGCAGGACAAAGGGAAGGGTAACATAAATCTCATTACGATAACAAAAGTTTATAGAGTTCATGAAAGGAAAACAAATAAAACAACAGACATTTGTTTTCTCTTTCCTTTTCCTTCTTTATCAACTCAGGAGGAATGGATTTTATCTTTTTTATTTCCTTCTTATCTTCAGATATAGAATCACCATGAGATATAAGAAGCTCTTGTTGGTTAGAAAAAAGATAATCCTGATTTTTGATGGTCTTGTCCTGGAATCTGATTACTTCTTCAAGAGTATCAATTCTGTTTTGTAAATTCTTGTAGTCTTTGGATAACATCGAATTTTTTTCTTCAACAAGACATATTCATATTTAAAGATGAAACCTTCAAAAACTCAGAGTGAAACACATTCATTCTTTTTTTCAACTCTTTCACTGAAGGAATATTGGCTCCATGAGTATTTGACAAAAGATTCATCCTTTCAACAGTTTCTTTGACAGGATTATTAAAAGAAATTGCAAGATCATTAGAAATTCTCCTTAAGTCTTCAATTGAAACTTCATGATCATTCACTGAGATCTCTGTTTTGTATGACCACTTAGTCATTCTATTACAAGCCTTCTTATGAGCATCCAAACTTTTATATAGAACATTCAAATCAGCATCAACTGAAAAAACTCTCTTTCTCAATTATCTTACAGACCCAAACCACTTTCTCTGATTGTCAGTAATGAAATACATTTTTCCCTCATGTCTGGGAAAATAAGGGATGGTCTTTTCAATCCTTCTCAAAACATGATCAATGTATTCACTCCTCTTGAGAGATATTGTTTGTTCTGAATCAGTATCCTCGTCGTACAAATCAAGTTCATTTGATCATCTTGAGTCTACAACTAGTTGTTTTCCGTTTTCCTTTTCAGTTCCCTTTCTTTCTTCTTCCACTTTGTCACTTATAACTATTGTTTTTTCAGTATAAGAATATTGAGGTTGTTGATTCACTTGAAAATTAAATATTTCTATAGTTTCAAAAGTTTATCCAGTGCTTGGTCATCATGAGGAGCTTGTTGAATACATTCACATTGTTTTTGAAATGATTCCTGTCAACTTTTATTTGAGCTTTGAAAAAATTCCAAAAGGAAATCTCCTTCCTCTTCTTCACCTCTATGGATTTTTCCATCATTTGTTTCCCTTTCTCTTTCTGTGGGAGACTCTGTACGATGGGATCTTGATATACTTCTTCTGTTATTTGAGCAATAGCATCCTCAACCATTTTCTTGACTTTTGAAACATCAAAATCTTGAGCATTTCTTTTCAAAAGAGTTTTCTTTTTCTATTCAGCCTTAAGGGTATACTCAACCCTTAACCTCTCAGCAAAAGCTTCAACTGGGTCAAGACCAAACTTCACATCACCTTCCTTTATTTTTTCTCTTTCTTTTCTCCACCTGGACACAACCTCCATATCGTACATAGGTTTCTTCTTTGGATTTGAACTAGTTTGAAGATCTAACTTTTGAGAAGCACCAATAGATGGATTGTCTTTGACTGGCATATGTGCCGATTGATTCTGTGTCAATTCAGCTTCTAAATCCTTAACAAAAAACTTTGAATTCTGATCAAAACAGACATTCAACATCTTTAACGTACTCTTACTTATCTAGGAAGGATTCATCTCTTTCAATTGTCCTTTCAAAGGAATATTACAAAACCTCATGCTCTCATGAATGCTCTTTGAAAGAATGGATGGATACATGATAAAATGGGACTTAATCGCTTTTGACTTAACATTCTTGATTTTTTCAAAAATGTTTCCCACGAGATTTACTTTTCTCATGTTGATAAGATAGTCAAGCATGAAGATATCAGAAACGTTTAAAGTTTCTCCATCCACTTTCCTTGGGTTAACAAAACATTGAATCCAAAGTTCCACAAATCTATTATCCGGAGAAAGATTATCCACTTTCCTCTTCTCTTCATTTACAAGAAACAATGACTTTTCAGCAATTTCTTTGTTAAATGTACCAACTTCCTCTGGTAGTTTATGAGATGGAGAATAAAGAATCTCCTTCTATTGGAGCATTTAGAATGTGGGCTGCTTGTTTCACAGACATTGATATTTTTCTATCGTATATAGTAATATTTATAGTCATATTATTGTCAAAAGATACAGTTTTGTAGAACATACTAACTTCATCAATAGGAACTAGATCTTGAGACACTGGTTTTTCAATGCACAAATTCTCCCAGCCTTGAAACAAAATAATTCTTCTGATTGTATAATCATACCAATCAAAAAAGTCTTGAGAAAATATATTTTCTATGAAAAAGTCATTGAAGACAATTCGTCATGAGTGTGGGCAGAAGACTGAGACATAAAGGTAAAGCCGATGAAAGATCGTACAGAGTCCTAAAATAGGGGCCGAGCATCGTCAATAATTGTGAAAAACCGGTGTGGGTTTGGGGAGGGAAAGGGGATATTTATAGGCGAAAAATAGGAGACAGTTGATCTTTTACGAGTGAGATTAGAAGAAAAATAAACTGACAGATGGGATTAAAAGTTTTAAAAAAAAATAAGGTAAGGAAAATATGTACCAGCCAGAGATTATAAGGTAATTATTGGTCTAAATAGTATTAACATAGTGAAAGAAAACACAAATGTACGGGGAGAAAGGATATGATCGATTGTTATGATGATGGATAATAAATTTGTTACCATATACTGACATGCCGATGGAAAAAAAGTCCTTACCATGAACAGACGTGCCAGTGGAAAACAAAGTTGATACCATATACTGACGTGATGATGGAAGTCAAAGTCGTTACCATATAATGACGTGAAGATGGAAAACAAAGTCGTTACCATGAACTGGCGTGCCGATGGAAAACAGACTTGTTACCATGAACTGATGTATCGATAGAAAACAAAGTCGTTACCATGAACTGACGTGCCGATGGAAATCAAACTTGTTACCATGAACTAACGTGCCGATGGAAAAGAAACTTGTTACCATGAACTGACGTGCCGATGGAATAGAAACTTGTCACTATGAACTGACGTGTCGATGGAAAACAAAATTCTTACCATAAACTTTAATGCCGATGGAAAACAAACTAGTCACCATGAACTAACTCGCCGATAGAAAACAAAGTTGTTACCATGAACTGATGTGCTGATGGAAAACAAAGTCTTTACCATGAACCGACGTTCCGATGGAAAACAAATTTGTTACCATGTACTGACGTGACGATGGAAAAATTTTTTTTACCATGTATTGACGTGCCGATGGAAAACAAAGTTGTTACCATGAATAGACATGCCGATGGAAAACAAAGTTGTTACCATGAACTGACGTGCCGGTGGAAAACAAAGTTGTTACCATGAACTGATGTACCGATGGAAAACAAACATGTTACTATTGACAGATGTGCCGATGGAAAAAAAACTTGATATGGTAACCAGGCAGACAAAAAAATGGAAAACAGAAGGTAAAAACTATAACTAAACAATCAATACGATAAACAGAAAGACAAAATAAAAAAAACAGATAAAAATTGAAAAAAACACATTAAGTAACATATTCTCCGCCTTTCTAAGAGGAGTTTCTTAATGTAAGGAGAAGTAAAAAACATGATGTAGAAATGAATGATTACTTTAATGTAATAATTCCCAGCTTCTGTTATATAAACTCAAATCTATCAGAAGGTAATGGTTTTGTAATAATATTAGAAATTTGTTCTTGCGTTCTGATGAATTGTAAAATAATATATCCTTTTTGTGTGTGATCCCTAAGAAAGTGATGCCTAACGTCTATGTGTTTTTCACGAGAGTGATGTCCTAGGCTCTTACTTAGATCTATAGGTCTAGTATTATCACAAACAATTTGAGTTTTGGAAAAACTCAGTCCATAGTCAGTGAGTGTGTGTTGCATCCACAATACTTGAGCATAACAACTTCCAGTTACTACATATTTAGCTTCAATAGTGGAAAGTTCTAATGAGTGTTGTTTCATGGAGGACCAGGAAGCTAGAGAATCTCCTAATAAATGACATGTTCCAGATGTAATCTTTCTATAAATTCTACAGCCACCAAAGTCATCATTCAAAAATCATTTTAAAACAAAATCATTTCCAGAAGAGTAAAAAAGACCATGATCCATAGTTCCTTTTAAATAACAAAAAATTCTTTTCAAGGATTTTAAATAAGACTCTTCTGGATTAGATTGGAATCTTGCACATAAGCATACGGAAAACATTAATTCTGGTCGACTGGATTTCAAGTATAACAAACTTCCTATCATACCTCTAAAATTAGTTTGATCTACTGGTTTCCCAATTTCATCCAAATCAAGAGTATTTGAGGTACCAATTGGAGTGCTAATACTTTTAGTCTTGTCGTAGACATACTTTCTGAGTAAATATTGTATATAGTTGTGTTGAGATATATATATTCCTTCATGTTTTTGTAAAATTTGAAAACCTAAAAAGAATGTTAACTCAACCATGATACTCATTTCAAACTCATATTTCATTATGTTCGCAAAAGAATCAGTTAAAGATTGCCGATTTAATCCAAATATGATGTCATCAACATAAATTTGAACAATGAAAACATATTTATTTTCCTTTTTTATAAAAAGGGTTGGATCTGCTGTACCGTTTTCATAATTGTTTTGTAAAATAAATCCTGTAAGTCTATCATACCATGCTCTAAGGTCTTGTTTAAGACCATATAGAGCTTTGGAAAGTTTAAAAAAATTATTAGGATGTTTTGATTCTAGAAAACCAGGGGGTTGTTCGACAAATACTTATTCTTGAAAAAACCATTTAGAAAAGCACATTTAAGATCCATTTGAAATAGTTTGAAATTAAAGTATACTGCAAAGGCTAATAGAATACGAATAGATTCAAGTCTAGCTACCGGAACATTTATTTCTTCATAGTCTATTCCATCTCGTTGATTATAGCCCTTAGCAACAAGTCTGGCTTTATTTCTTACAATGATTCCATTTTCATCGCATTTGATTCTGAAAACCCATTTTATACCAATTACAGTTGTTTCTTTAGGTATTTCAACTAAAGTCCAGACTTGATTTGTAACGCCCCGACCCTAGTTACCCAGAGTCGGTGCATTATTACATAACATTGGCATGATCACAAGAAATATCAATTCTCGAATGACCAATTATTTTAGTAGCCTTGGAATAACTAGATACATTCATAAAGTTTTACATTACATCATAAAAATGAAAACTACAACAACATAGTCTCCATATTCCACACTCTTATCCCCTCATACTATCCCTGTGGGTCATTCATAATTTACTTCTTCACATCCTGGGAAAAATAAAACATAGAAAAGGGGTGAGCTAAAAACGCCCAGTATGGATAAGAATATAGCGGAAATTTTCATAAATAAGAATAAACATTTATGGAAATGTATAACTAAAACAAAATCCTTTTAAACTTTAACATCAACATAGTATGGCAAAAATAAAATGAAATAATGCAATTTACTTATTCACATGGATATTTTACTAAACGATTAATCATATGAAATATCAATAACCACTTTGATAATGATGGAATGCATAATGCCAGACTATCATAACCATATAGCCAAGGCCTTGTGCCAAGACTACAAATAAGATTTTGTCAAGGCCTTGTGCCAAGACACTAGTTTGTCTAATGAGACCTACCAATGCATCGAGGAGCTATAGAGGGCTCCACCCGTCACTAACTAAGTCCAATGCATTCCTCATATGAAAACTTTTAAACATAACATAAACATTTGTATTAAAACTAGCATAGGAAATGTAAATACTTTATCCACTAATCATGAATGGTATAAAAATAACACATCCATAGTCAAACATAACTCATTCGATACAATATGGAAGATTATATTGTATCATATTAACCTCAGTAGAGAATGATGAAGGATATTGACATAGATGAAAATAATCATCAAAACAATTAGAGTGAAATATCCCCCTTTTTGTTGAAATCATTTAAAAGTCACACTATTTTTCAGGAATTCATTTAAAATAGATTTTAGAATCAAATTTTCCCATACCTCATTGAAACTTTTAAATGGATTTTTAATTTTAAAACTTTAATTTCCATATAAATAAAGCCTTAAAATTATTTTTTAAAAACATGGACATTAATGTGCAAGATTTAGAAGAACAAGTCTTTAAAACATTTAAAAATGGTATTTTAGTTAGAGTTTCTAACCAAAAGAGAGAAACTTGAATTCAAATAATTTAGGTAATGAAAACATTGTAATATCATGAGAATAAAGGTATTCATGATATACTATGTCAAAGTACATTATATACACCACATAAAAGTGATTTGGTGTATAACAACAAAGAAGTCTCAATGGAATGTAAATTGAGATGAAATCTATCATAAAGGCCATATCCTTAGGTTAAGGATAAATCAACGACATAGTTATGTGTGACAAATATAAATACACTCAATATGATTCGATAATCAGTGTAAAACTATCAAAAGACATTCACACATAATCTTGTAAAAACAACACCAATGAATTGGATGTTTTACTCAACAAATGGAGAATGAGTTAAAATTACTCTTATCAAATTCATATCCATGACATGACAAATTATCAATGGAGTGATTATGTGTATTAAAAGTATATCCACAAAAAAGGGGAGTGGAAATTATGACATAAGAAAATTAATAGTGATTCCACACATAATCTCGAAGTAAAATAATAAAAGAAGTTTGCTTAAAGCTGAATAAATGGAAATTGAAATTTCAAATTCACGAAACATACACCCCTGAAAGAAGTATAATACAATGATGATGTAAATATCCATAAATTAATGTATATTACACAATGAATACAATCATGTGTAGTACACACACCACATGAAATAAATAAGTGGTGAACAATGGAATTCTCATGGAATTATAAGTGAGATAAGAAACCCATTACTTTGTACTATTTCCTTGTTCGACGGTAGGTTAACCTCCTGTATAATGGTGAAATAACTTTTGTTGAATTATACCAGAAAAATTTACATTAATATGATATCATATATGATCTTTTAACATTGATTTTTTAATAATATCTTAGTATTATCGTCATTTCGGGTGTTGAGTTACTCGTTTTCCGTTATATTCTTTATTATGTAAGACGTGTTTGTTATGGATAGGTTGTATATTATTCATATCCAGAATTACATCAAGTCCTTAAAAATTATTTTTAATCATAAAATGAGAATTATACTTGAATGGATACGATGGAGAATGAATCTCATCGCGTTCTTGGAGACGGTAGTCTGTACGTACGCACGAGCGAAAATATCATTCTTTTGATGTTAAAATAATATATAAATGGATGTTATATCATGTAGACAGAATAATTATCATGTTATATTTATTATTTACATGTCATACACATCATTATTATACCCATCCAAATAATACTTTATTTAATGACAATTACACCACGACGTGGAGACAGTAAGTCGTACGTACGCACGTATGGTGACATGTCATTCAAAGGATGGATAGAATAATGAATATGGTTGAACCATATTTATAATAACATCACAATATATAGAGTATACTGGAGTTATTATTTTAGAATATAAATAACAAATAAAGATGAAGTGGAAGAAGAAAGGAACTTGAAAAAGGGTGGTGAAATTATTACCTCTTCTTCGGGTTCTTCCTTTCGATTTGATCAAAAGGGCTCCTCAGGTTGGATTTCTGACTAAATGAAGTCCTATAAGATTAATTGAGGGAAGTTGAGAGAGTATTTGGGAAGGGTTTGGATGATCAAAAAGGCTTTGAAGATGTTAATTAACGAGAAGGTGGAGTGCCATTTATAAGAGGGGTGAGGGGCACCTTTGGAAAAGCTAGAAATATTATTTTATAAAAAATTTATATTCGGTTTATAATGGCTTAAAAGTGGATTATTTAAAGGTTAAGGTGGATATAGGTCTAAAACCACTCAAAAAATTTTATTTAGACAAGTTTGGTTTACTATATTAACCTTATCATTAAGTATTAACTCATAGTTAATTAGTTTCACTTTTACAATGTCTCTTTGTATTTTTATATTATATGGTTAATAAACTTACTATATACATCCAAGTGACCCCAAAGTGGTCAATTAATGATTAAAATACCATTATCTATGTCTCTTGGGCTAAAAATAGATTTTTATGAATTTAATATCAATTAATAATATAATATTTGTTTTAAAAACCTTTTTATGTCAATTTTGACACTATTCAATAATTGATTTTTAAAAAAATCACAACAGAATGATTACTTAGAAAAAAGGTAATTAAATCATTAATAACATGTCCTATTAACCTATAAAATTAGTTTAATTCATAAAAAGCCTCAAATTATATTTATTTTGGTATTTCTAATATCGATTATTTTAATTTTTCACTATTATGGTAATTACTGCATCATCATTGTGTCATAAATAAATTAAATTATTTATTGTCTAAAAATTATAAATAAAATATCATTATGTACGAAATCTTTTTATCTTTCTAATTAATTTTTATAATCTAAAATACAACATACTTAACCCTATGTAAAAAAATGTTTTTATAAATGATATTTGCTTATGTCATTTTTGTATTTATTTTAACATAATTAATATAAAGTGTCTTTATCACTTACATGTGGCTTCATGGGGTCCCAAAATCAACTCAAAGATACCCATGGTCAGACATGTATCCACCAATAAGGTTAGGATACGTTTTATGGTAATTTAGTATTTTTATAACATTATTTATTAACCCTTATTTACCGAATTTACCGTTTAACCATGGTAAATAAAATATTTACCGAAATAATTATTCAAAATGTATAAAAATAAAAGTTACCTATTTACACAAATTGGAAATCCTGATTCTAAATATGGAATCCATTTTTCCAAATTCAAAACATAGATGTGGAAGAAATTAATTTAAAATTAATTCATGTTGTTAAAACAAAAAGCGTGTTTTTAAGAGATAATAACTATCAAAAGATTGGCACTTGTTTATGTCTAGTTTAATTGTGAAATTATGTCCAATGACAAAAATTTAATTAAATGGTAGAACTATATTCTAAATATAATTTGAAACCCCAAAATTCATAATTTATCAATATTAATTATTTCGATTTAAAAAGTTGTTTTTAATAAAAATTTAGTAATTTTCACTATTCATCAAAATATGGATGTTATCTGAAAAGTACCAAAATTTCACCATAGGCTAATTTAGATATTCCGAATCCAAAAATAAAGTCCATTTTTAGAGATAGAAATTATAAAATTTTAAAGAGTAGGTATTACTATTCATAACAGCTAGTTTGATTGGTTGTGGTGTGTTAGAATCTCGAAGTTGCGTACAATGCATGCCATTGCGTTATTCCAAGGGAAAAGTACCGTGGATGAATGGGGTGTTACATTATTCCCATAAAATTCATTTATTTCATCTTGCATTGCTTTAATCTAATATTCACCACCTAAGGCATCACTTGGACATTTAGGTTCGAATTATGAAAGAAAGGAGATATGTTCTATTTCATTTCTTAAGTAATTTTGGGTCCTTACAGGTTGATTTAAATCACCAATGATATTATCACTGGGATGATTCCTAAGAAACAATTGATTTGGGTTTTGTAAATCCTTTTTATAATCATATGGTAGAAAATATTCTGGGGTAAAAGTTTCTGGAACACTTTCTTGAACATTTTCCTTATCAGAAGAATATTCTAATAGAGGTTGATAAAAAAATTTAAGAAACATATCCGAAGATGTAGGTTGGGTTTGGTTGAAAAAAAAGGATTCGTTTCATCAAATTTAACATGTTCTGTTTCTCCAACAGTACAATTATTTTTATATAAAACTCTATATGCCTTATAAGTTTTAGAATAGCTTAGAAAGATTCCTTCATCAATTTTTGGTTTGAATTTGTGTAGATTATCTTTAGTATTAAGAATGAATACTTTGCACCCAAAAACATTCAAGTACGAAACTTTAGGTTTTCGGCCAGTCCATATTTCAAATGGTGTTTTATTAAGAAAGGGTGTAGTTAAAACACGATTTATAGTATAACAAGCAGTACTCACAACTTCAGCCCAAAAGTGCATAGAAATTGAGTATTCACTCAACATGGTTCTTTTTCATTTCATAAATAATACGATTTATTCTCTCAAAAACACCATTTTGCTGAGGAGTTCTTGGAGATGACCAATTGTGAGTAATACCTTTCTTACTAAAAAAAGTTTCAAAATCTGAATTTTGAAATTCACTACTATGATCACTGTGAATAGTTATCGATGGTAGATTTTTCTCATTTTTAACTTGATCTCTAAAGTTTTTGAAATAAGAAAGGGCTCTATATTTCTTCATTATAAAATATACCCATGTAAATCTATTAAAGTCATCAACTGTAATAAATACATGGTATTTTCCTCCAATGCTTCTAGTTTGTGAAGGACCAAAAAGATCCATATGTACTATCTATAATTCATTAGAAGTTAAAACTTTATTAACTGATTTAAAGATAGTTTTATGTTGCTTACCAAATTGACAACGATTGCAGACTTTTGAAAAATCATATCTAAGATCCGGTAGTCCCTTTACAAGTTTTTTCATTGAATGTTTACAAAGGCTTCTCAGGTTACAGTGTCCATGTATTCTATGCCATAACCATAATTGGTCTTCTATTTCACTTAAGAAGGGTAAATTTTGGCTTTTATGGTCTTCTATGTTAATAGTGTATACATTCTCTTGCCTATGGGAAGATAGAATGAACTCATCCTTGGAATCGTGAACAAGAAATTTATCATTTCTAAAATTCAAAAGGTAAACTTCATCACATAATTGACTAATTCTAATGAGATTGTTCTTAAGACCTTTAACAAACAAAACATTTAAAATAAGAAATTTTCCATGAAAAAAAATATTACATATTCCAAAAAATTTCCCTTGAGCATTATCTCCAATGGTAACCTTTGCACCTTTTGTTTCAATGATATTTTCAAAGAAATAATTGTTTCCCGTCATGTGTCGAGAACAACCACTATCCATGTACCAAATGTTTTTATTGGTACACTTCTTATTTTCATGAAAAAGAAACAATTAGTTTTTCGGAATCCAAACTTGTTTGGATCCGGTATGGTTAGATAAAATAATTTTAGGAATCCCCATTTTTTTTGCAAAATGGGATTTATGAAATCCTAAATACGTGGTTCTATTAAGAGAGCAATCTCTTTTCCAGTGTCCTCCACATTGACACTTAGAGAACAAATGGTTACTTTAAGGAACCAAATAGTTATTACTAAAATCCGGTTTAGAATAAATATAACCAATACCAGAATGATTCCTCAAAGGTCTAATTTGAGAATAAATTTTATCAAAGTTTACCTTGCCATATGTAAATTTTGACTAACACTTTTTCAAGGAAAAAATTTCTTATTTTTGTTTTAAAACTATGTTTTTATCCTCCAAAACATTTGATTTATAACTAGAGTTACGCTCGAAAAAAATTTTCTTATAAATTACATTTTCTAGATCATTAGAAATTTAATCCTTTTCAAAATTGACTTTCTCGAGGGTTTTTAAATTAGTTTCAAAATCCGAAGATTTCATATCAAGATCATTTGTCAGATATGATACTTCTTTAGTTAAAATCACAATTCTAGAATTTTCTTTATTAATCTTTTTCTTGAGTTTAGAATTTTCATTATCAAGTAATTTAGAAAACCAAGACACTTCTTCAAAAGAAGGTAATGTATTATATTTTTATGAATAAGACTCATCATTTGAAGATTCATAGTATGTATTTGTAGTATAATTCACATTCAAAGAATCATTTGTAACAACTTCATCATTTTTTACCTTAACCATGAGATAATGATCTTCAATTGGTAGTCTGGCTATAAGTCCAATATTCCTTTGTCCTGAGGAATCATATTCTAAAGAATTATCTAATGAATCGCTACCACATGCACTCCAAGTATCATTTTCCTTCAAGACATTCTTTGTCATTATCTTGTAATACTTTTTCTTATTTCATCCAGAATTTTTCCCCCTTCTATCTTGTATCTTTAGTAACAGACAATCAGGCCTTATTTGTCCTACATTCTTACATTCATAACAAGTTACCTCCAGATCTTTCTTTCCTTCCTATCTTTATTTTTGAATCTGTATTGGAATTATTTCATTCCCACAATCTTGTTCATCCTTTGAGCAAGGTTGGATACCTAATTATCTGAAAGATCACAATCACTTGAATCAGATATAACAACTTTCTTAACTTTGGATCTTGTTATCCTTTCAGGTGTTTTAGCTTTAGATGTAGTAGTAAAAGATACACTTCCATTTCTATTTTTCTTCTTATTGAAATCAGCATCTCTATTCATTCTTGTATCGTGCTATAGAAGAGTTCCAAAGAGTTCATGAAGAGTAATCTGGGATACTTTTCTATTTTCATCAATAGCTATCCTTTTTGACTCCCATTCATTCGGTATTATATCAATAATTTTGTCAACAAGAGATTCATCATCAAGACCTTTTTCTCCCATAGATTCTAGGCTCTTGACAATTGTTATAAATCTTTGTTTCATATTACATACCGGCTCTCTATAAGGAAAAAATAAATCCATGATACTCTACTCGAAGCACTACTCATCTTGTTTCTATAACCATGGATGTACCGAAATGTGTGACTTCTAATTTCTTCCAAATACAGTTGGTTGTTTAACAAGAAGATATATGGCTATATATATTCCTGGTCATAGAACATAGAAATGTATTGCGTACATTGTAATTCAGTTAATATTTTTTCTTCTCTTGATTAATGAAAGTACTGACTTCTTTGTCAGGATTTTTGTAACCTCCCGTAAGCATAATAAAATTGTCTACACCAGTATTGATAACGAATGTCTTTATTCGATCTCTCCAGTAATCATAATCATTCCCATAAAATATAGGTGGCCTAGAAGGATTTAGATTATCAATTGACCCAATAATCATTCCTTCCATCAAATAAAATAGAATCTATTCCACTCCACACGTTTGTGTAGTCAATAATTGAAACAGTAATATGATCGAATAAGAGCTAGTAGTATAAATCAGTAGAAAACTCCTCGGATACCAATTGTTGGATCAAATATGTAGATGTGTATGTATATTAGACGGAAAAATACAAGAGGCGGGGGGGTGAATTGTAGGTTTAAAAAATTTGTGTTTAAACACAATAAATTAGTTTAAATGATATTAAACTAATACAATTCACAAAAAAACTAACAACCACAATTGTGTTGAATATAAAGGTATGATATGAAGTAATACTATAATAAATGTAAAGCAATTGTATTCAAGATGAATACAATAATCAGAGTAATACAATAGTGAAGGATTCGACCATAAATCATATAAAATCAATCGATACTATATGTAATAGTATGAATGTAATTGAAACAATTACAAATGAATATGGAATGAAGAAAATAAACAATACAATTCATTTTATAAAACAAATAGCAGAAGAAATGTAAAAGTATAACAACTCTTTTTACCCAAAGAGAAGGGTTATCCTTTCACCTGGGATAAGAGGTCTATCTTACCACCACCTTGGTAAGCCCTCGATACGATGATCAGTATGTCTGTCTTTCTATCCCTGAAGCCCTCAATATTGTAGTTAATCGGCACCTCTGTCTTTCAATCACTTGAAATCCCTCGATAAGATGATCGGTACATTTGTATTGCTATCCCTGCAAGCCCTCTATTTTTTAGGTAATCAGCACCTCTGTCTTTCAATCACTTGAAAGCGATCGATATGATGATCGGTAGCGCCGTCTGCCTATCCCCGACATCCCTCGATCGTTATCACCTGATCAGATGCGCAAAGAAAAAAAATCACTTATAGAAATACAAAAACTAAGAATGAGCCATTCACATTTTGTAATCTCAAGGCTTTCGCACGATGAAAGAGATAAGTCACAGTATCTCTCTCTATAATTAGATATAAGAAAAGTCTCACACACATGTATCTCTTTGGCTTCAAATGACCTCCTATTTATAGGCCTCATGTTTCAACGGTAATATTTCCTCCAATAGTAATATTTTAATGGAAAACTCGGAGGTACTTTGACACCTGTCATTATAACGATCATAATGATACATAAAACACGTCATCATTTTGATTAGTTTATAAATAAATCCACGACATATTTTTGGTTAAAACAAAAGATATAAGAAGATGATAATCATGAGTATGATTAATATGAAACATGTGTTTTTAATAAAGGACCAAAACAAGCTTGTAATGAATCTAAAATATGAGTACCATAAGTATTACTTATTGTAATGAATTGATACGATACAAACTGAGTATGATTCATAAATATTAGTATGATTAATAGAGTTAATACGATTTCCAGAGTCAGTACGATAATTATAGATAGTACGATAAACATGGTCAGTACGATCAGCATAGTGAGTTCGATAAACATGGTTAGTACAATCAGCATGGTCAGTACGATAAACATGGTCAGTAAGATCAGCATGGCCGGTACGATAAGCATGGTCAGTACGATCAGCATGGTCAGTACGATAAGCATGGTCAGTATGATCAGGATGGTCAGTACGATAAGCATGGTCAGTATGATCAACATGGTCAGTACGATCAGAATGGTCAGTACGATCATCATGGTCAAAGACATTTGTGATTTCCAAAACAAGATATAAAAGTTAAAAGAGAACTTTTGACTCAACAGTACACTCCTTAAAAAAATAGTGTTTATTATAACCTGTTAAAATTATATTACAAAAAAATTTCTGAATTCATGTATTCAATAACAATAATCATTATACTTCATTCATAAGAAAGAAATTATTTTTAATACATAATTACTTTAATATATCATTTATAGTATATTCATCATCAGTAGTATAACAATTACTCATAAAAAATTACTCATTTTCTTTAGGAGATTTCCCCTGAGGACATTGATTTTTATAATTCCCCTACTTCCCATATAAAAAACATTAAAGCATCACTAATACCTTTGGGATACCATTATTCACATCAATTCCATTAACCAAAATTTTTTAGTTTTCCTTGAGAATTAATTCTTTTATGTTCTTTTTTTCTACACCCAAGACATCTTCCTATTACTCTAAGTCTTTCTTTTGGGTGATTCTTCTCAAATTCTAGAAATATTGTAAATTGAATCATCTTTCCATCATAGTATTCTCTACATGAGATCTCTTTGATCACTATCCATCTCTTCTCTAGTCAGTCCAAGAGTTGGTAAAGGAGTAGTTTGTTAATCACATATCTTGATAACTGACTAAGAATACTCACAATATCTTTTAGTCAATACATAATTACAATTAGTTGTTCATAAACACATTTCCAATCACATTCAATGTAAATGAGTTTATTTTGGTTTCCTCTATTTTTTAAAACCAAAAAATAACATGTAATAATATAATAACAATAATCTGAGTGAGCTATTATGTAAGCATGAAATAGTATTCAAAGTATGTCTAAATGACTACCTCATATACTCAACCAATGATTCATTAGGATTAAGTTAGTTTATCTATGGTAATAAAAAATATATTTTATTTATCCGATAATTATACTTATCTTAAAATTAAAACATAGGGTCACATTTAATAATCTACATTTTCCTAAATCACACTCACAATATTTCTGCTAAACATGTTATGATACCAAATTTAAATTTGATGACCCCAGTATCCAAGAGTCGGGGGTTACGTTGTAAAATTTTCATAAGAATTAATGAATCACATAAAAATGAATGAATTTTTTAGTAGTAATTATAAACTAGATACTTAATTAAAATACACATTACATTTTAAAAAGTAATAAAACAAAAAAAAATTATTTGATATTTATATTATTTCATTTAGTATATCCATGCATATCAATCAGAAAAGATGTCCGCATATATTAGGAAATAATAATCCCAAGAAAGAGGTAAGATCATATGAACTATAAGGGTATGTGTATAGAGGAAGATATGTATATATATTTCATAAAAAATATTTCAAATTAAATAACTAAAATACATTCCATTTAATCAATTGCATCATCATAATATTCTAGGAATAAATTATTATCAAACAATGCCATATAAATAATCAGATGAAAATGAAACATACCATGGACATTTTAATAATATAATAATCATGTGCAATATCAATATCTAAATTCATAATGACGTAATTCATAATGAGATACATCTAAATCATACCATAAGTCCTCAAAAATGAATCCTACAGAAATGACTAAAACCTCAACCGAAACCCAATCTAGTTTTTATCATGATACCTACCAATGCATCAAGATGCTATAGTGGGATCTTCCCATAAATTAATAAGTCCAATTAATTCCTCATATAAAATGTGTGATGAAATAAACATATACATTCATATTTTTAATTGTATATAAAATTTAAATAATTTTCCAAATCAGTAAACATAATCATAAACCATCATGAATAATATAGTGATTGGTATAAAAATAGTACATCACTAATCAAACTAACCTTAAAAAATTCAATAAAATATAATATTGGTATCATAATATATCAACCTTTACAAAGAATAAGATTTAAAAAAATAATTTTATATAGATACTTAGATAATATCACTGAACTTTTCTTGAGGAAAACAACCTTTTAACTTTGAAATAACCTATTAGAACTAAAATTTCAGAAAACATTATGAAAACAATATTGTTTTAAAATAAAAACTAAAACTTATAAAATATGATTTATATTTTTTTATTTTTCATCATGTATAGGTATTCTATTCATTATATACTCATTAAAATGAAAATTCCTTTCACATTTTTGAAAAAATCTAATCACCCACTTTTTTGAAAACAACAAGCATATTTCTTTAAAAAAAATTATATAAAGTAAAATATAGAAAAAATGAATTTAACCAATTTTATAAAAATAATATAAAAATTTTCAAAACATTTTTATAAAACATGTACATTGAAGAGAAATAATCCCTAGTGAAGACTTAATTGTAAATAATCCTGAATAATGATGAGATTGTGAAAAAATCATTACACCTTTAGTATCTTTTGAATCATAAAAACCATGAATGAAATATATTCATAAGTATATGTATATCCAGATAAAATTCATAATATTTTTCATAAAATTAATTCATTGGAATAATATACACTATAAAAAAGATAAAATGTGATGAATAAGACATATGTCCCGCCGAAATAACTATGAGATTAAAATCCTTACCTCAGGTTTGACTTAATTGAAACATATTCAGTCCTCCTATATAATGGTTTCAAACAAGATATGAATTTATTCTAGAACTATATTTACAGTAATAATATCTTATATTATCCTTTTATAACATCTTACTACACATTCAACAATAATATTTCATTTCTTTTTTGTTTTAGGTGTTAATTACCTGGTTTTCTTATGCATGTTTTGTCATGAATGCAGAACTGATTTTACATAGGATACAAATCCATCATCTAAATAATGATATTAAATTTATAAATATTATATTTAATCATAAAATATTGTTTTATGACCATTATTTAATTATGAACATAGAAAATTAATCGCATTGCATCATGGAGATGGTAGGTCGTACGTATGCACGAGTGATGATATCTTCCAATTAATGAGTAAAATGGTAAATAAAAGGAATATATATTAATATTTATGAATAAATATATCAACATAGTACCGTATATTTCCATTATTTTCATAATTATAATCATCTTTGTAATGTTGTGATGAAAAAAGAATTACACATCTACGTGGAGATGGTAAGTCATACATACGCACATGTAGTGCTTTCAATATTCATATGATGGATAAAAGGCTGAAAATGGTTGTTTAATAATCATAATAAAATATCAATATATATATTATACAATAGTTTTTATTTTATGACGAAAAAACAATTTTAGAGGAATTAGAAGAATAAATAAACAGGAAATAGTTCGTAAAAACAATTACCTATTCTTCAGAGGACTTTTTATATATTTTATAAGCAATCTAGGATTGGTATTTTGGAAGCACCACCTCTTCCATAACATATATAATGATGTTGGGAAAATAAATATGTATGATTAAGAAGATATAAATGGTTCAAAGTGGTGTGATTATGTAAGGGAATATATTCCCCCTTATAATTAGGGTGAGGTACACATTATGAATTTCTCAAAATATTAAATAATAAAAAATTAATTTGTCATGAAAATTGAATCAAAATTGAAATTGATTAGAATAGAAGATATTATAGTTTTTATTCCCATCATACAATATAATTTTGACATGTTTTGAGTCATTTAAAAAATTATCATTTGGATTAATCCCTTAGTTATTTATTTTTTTCCTTAACCGTGGTAACCATTAATTTATTCACATATGGTTAATAATGTTATTATAAATGGATAAAAGCATTCATAAATGAAAAATTTGTGATTTTTTAAAATATCTTTCATTAAAATTGATTTAGATAGGTTTTTTTATGAATTATTAATAATTTTATAAAATATATTATTTTGAAAAGTTATCTGTAATATCAATTTCTACACTATTCATTTTCTTTGACGTAAAATACATTTTGAAAATGGGGAATTTATAATATAATGATTTAAACCTACCTAATATGTAATATTGATCTATAAAATCAATTAAATACATTAAATCATTCAAATTACATCAAAATTAATATTTCTAAAATCATTTATTTTCATTTTCTTTTAATTATATAAACACCCTATTAGATTTTCACAAGATTTTAAGGTTATCATGTAACATATAAATTTAAAAAATAAACTTTTAAAATGAAACTAATTTTTTATGATAAAGAAAAAAATCTTGGATCATTAATATCTTCATTTTTCCCCTATGTGATTAAATAAAATGTAATACATACAATGAGAGTGAAATTTAGTAAATATCTTTGATTTAAATAATTTTTTATTTTTTTCATGAATAAGTGTCAATTAAATATCTAAAAGTATATATTAAGGTGAAAATTGTATATTAATCATCAACCAATAATTTTTGAAAATGTTCAGGTCGTGAATATACCATTATCTTTTTGTTTTGAACAATTGTTACCTCTTTTGACAAGTATAGCAATATAAAAATGTTCAACTATATAAGGGTCCATAATGTTACTAATAATTTTAAAAAGAACAATAAATATATTATCATAGATGTAATAAACCATATTGAATTATTTTTACCTAATTTATTTTTATTAATTATTTTAATGATTTAATAAAATATTATATACAATAACAAATTCCTAATGTAATTTTTTTTGAACTATTCATTACTTTAGATTTAATAAAATCAATAAAAGAAGATAAATTCAAAAAAATATTTTAATATATCACCAATATGTAATATTAATATATAAAATTCTTTTGGAATATTAATTAATGAAAATTTTGTTCTCTTTTTATACTTTAAATTTCATTTATTTGATTTTTTCCATTAATTGAATTATTACTGCATCATCGTTGTGTATGAATTTACTGTAATTATTTGTTCATTGAAAATTAAATATCAATTACCAGGATGTATTATAATATTTTATATTTCAAAATAGTATTTATAAAAGAAACTATCCTCTAGATAACCCCTAAATAAAAACTTTATAGTTATCAAAAACATGAATGTGACATCTTTGACTTTTCTAAAAAGCATATTATAATGTTTATAATCACTTTATAATGGAAACAATTGTACTTTTTCAGAAACTAGAATGATAATGTGAGAAAATATGTCATGAAATAATTTTTTTTGAATATTATGGGTCATTTTATAGTCCTTATAATTTTATTTTTACAATATATGACCCAATTTACCCTTTACCATGGTAACAAAAATTACCAAGGTTACTATTCATATTTGAAAACAATACGTGTAATATTCAATAATTTTATAGCTTGTGAATATAAATTTTAAATACATTTTATTAAATTCAAAATACATATGTTTCAAAACATAATTAAATATTTAACTTCCAAACGCAAGTGAAAAACAATTTTCATGAAAAATGCATTTTTAAGCCCAAAAATGTACTTCTACAAGAATAATGTATATGGAAAATTAAAATAGAATTAATTAGGTTATGTATAAATAAATAGTAATTATGTTACTATGATATCAAATTATGTTCATAAAGGTATTTTTTTAATATAAATATAATATTGGTTTTATAAAAATCATAATTTTTCACTATTCACCAGATAAATCAATATTTTTATAAAATTCCCAAAAAATCACCATAAGTTAATTTTATTATCTTGATTTAACAAATAATTGTAATTTTATCAAATAAAATTTATTAATGTATCAAAAATAAATAATATTTTTTTCATAGAGAACAATAGAAAAATTATTCATAAAAAACATATATTTAAATAATAAAATTACTTGACTAATAATTAGTGGTTTATTTAATATAAATAAATAAATATTAACTTCCCATATATTTCAAAATATTGTAAATCCTATTCACATCCTCAAATTTAATATCAATTTTATAATATTCCATTGTGTTTTTAAGCTAGGTTTTGTGTGCAATGTAAGATACCAAAGTGGTTAAATTTTAAAAAGACATATCATAAAATCATGGGGTGTTATAATCATGATCCCATTAATATTAACTAAAAAACCTTGAATCATGTTCTTAATCTGATAAAAAACTCTATATTCCTCAAAAGGATCCCCAAGTCTCTCAAGAATCTCCTCCCAATCTTTTGGAATCACCCTCTCATGGTGAGGGATCATATCCTTATCCTCTTTATTCAAGTATATTTCTCATTTTATGCCTTTTATTTCTTATTAATAATGTTTGGATATGTTTTCCCACATACATATTTATTTAATTTTTATTTCCAAATGATGATACACTCCTTTATCTCTCAATAAACCATTTTATGAATCTTCAAGTACAGATGTTATGCTACCAAAATTTCATAGGAATTTTTCTTTGGGAAACCTTTTTATTATGACTACCATCTATATTTACAATCAAGGGTACTAACCTAGATATACATATAAACATCTTATTTTCTAAATACATTTATTTATTCCATACTCCTTGATCATGGAATTTAATTTGATGAAATAATTTCATATTTTTCATGATATTTGTGTCACACTTATTCATTTACATAATAAGAAAGAAACTGGTGCACTGAGAAATATATAAAACAACAATACATTAGGTAATGTTTTTTCAACATGATACATCATACAAGGAATTATGAAGTTAACCTAATACATCAAGGTAATTTTTACTCATTGGTATAATGTCATTGAGGATAACCATGACCTATGTTTATAATATCATTCTGAAATGTTTTTCCACTTTCCCATGATTCCTTTAGGTTATCAAGTTATATCAGGCCTATTTTTTCATGTTTATTATTATCACCCCTTTTTATGGACATTTGAAATTACTATTGTCTACCATGTAATAAATTCTACATTTCATTCCATGTTTTTAATGTTATATTTCTTGGTAACTCACCCCTTTATTATGTATGCCTCAAGTTATCCCATGATGTATTAAGAATAATAGAATATTAAGATCATGTTAAGTGAGTTTTCAATAATGATGATGTACCACCTAATTTAATTTTGTAATGCAATGTACCTAATTTCTCATTGATACTAAACTCCTTGATCATATGGGTTGTAATATGTGTGTTCTTATATAATAAATCATGAATTAATGTGTAATAAAGACAAGCGATGTCATATGAGTGATTGTTGACATGATATGTTATTAATGGTTCAAATATTTATTCACAAATTAATTACCATTATTCTTCTATATTTACCCATGTAGTCACGAGGAGGATCCTATTTATAATATATATATTCTCCAACATATATATAAACTATTTTTTAGGTTTATTGGGAATGTTTAGCGACTAAGTTAGATAACACTTTCTTGGAGGCTGGGATCACTATTAGAGTTTCTTTCTAAAAGATTATTGTGGTATTTATTTTTCATAATTTTATTTTTCTAAAATTTAATGTAGTTTTGGGATCTAAGATTTATTTTCTCATATAGTGTTGATTGGTGAATATTTTATTATTTTCCTTGGATATATAAGGAAAATGATTACCAATTTTATTATTTATACCATAAATTTTAGTCTCCAAATCATGGTCTATTATTTTTGGGGTTCAAGGGTCACTATTATATTCACTATAGTCTTAGTAGGGGTTCCTAGAGGGGGTGGGTTGTGGAAATCATGGTTGGGTTTCTCACTCATTTATATTATCCTTTTATGATTCATGTTGGGTGAAATTATAAATTATTTAAATTTTATGTGGTGATAAGGGTCCAATATTTTTGTGGATTGTTTTTCTAGTGTTAGGTAGGTGTTATTCTCTACTCATTAGAATTAAATTTTGTGATTTTATTTTAAATTTTATTGAATCTCATGAAATAAATTTTTATGATATATTAATGCATTTAAAAATAATTTCAATATATAATTAATAATATTATATTAATTTTAGGTGACAAATAATTTTTAATGGATATTTTAGGGATTTAAATATATAATTACATGATATAAATATTGAATAATTTGGATAAATAGTAAAATAATACATCGATTGGATGTTATTTTTATTAGAGTAATTAATAAAGAATTTATATGGGATAATTTTTTTAACTTGATTATGTTGTGTTTATGAATTGTTTCTGTCTATATTAATACTTATTGTTATTATATTAATCAGAGAGGAATGTTGTTAATTAATTAATTTTTTTTTAAAGTGTGTATATTGGGATTTAGTGCTGAAAATGTTTCCTTTTTATGAATACATGTAAAATTTTGTAAAAACATATAAATTATGAAAAATAATCATTTATATGATTTTGTGAGTTTTAGAGTGAACATAATGAGTTTTACATGATATATTATCATTGGAAATTACATTTGGGTTATTGTAAAGTGTAAATAAAAAATGAAATGATTTATTATTGTTGATTTGATTGAAAAATTAGTTTTAATATTTTAAAAATATGCTTTTATAAGAAATATAGTTTCTATATTTTTTTGTCAAATAAATATAGTGTTTTAGATTTAGGTGTTTGTATGCGAGTTACAAAATGAATGACTTATTTTTGTGTAATAACCAATGGGTTGATTTATTGTTTGTTGGGATGGAATTCAATTTGTGTTGGTGATATTTTGGTATAAAATTTATATCATGAAATTTCCTTATAGATGGCCACTGGAAATGTGCCTTGAGTTAGTCTACAATATGTGATGATGATTTGTTGACCTAGGTTTTGGAAATTCCTTGAATTAGGGCTAGGCTATATGTTTTTCCATGTGTTTGGAATGAGTACATGAGTCATATGTTTGGATACGTTATCCCACGGTTGATATTAATGATCTATCAACATTGGTTGAAGAAGGTGTGATACTAATTTTGCAACATGGATATCACCCAATTATGAATGCTTAATATTGTAAAAGGTATTATTAATCAATTTATTAACTCATGACCTTTTATATATGATCAGATTAACCTCCAAGAGATGGTTTGGGTTCATTAGTTTCTATTGGGAATTTCATTCGGAATCTTTCTATGCATACTCTTAATGTATTTACAATTTTTATTCAGGATTTTTTATTTATAGTCAAGAGGCCTAAGGTAATTGGTGATAATTCTAGGAAATATTTTGGAAAAAATTTACATAGTCATTTATAGTTGTGTGGATGATTCTTATACTAATTTATATTATACTCATTTCACTTATATTATTCATGTTATAGGAGTTGAAATTTATTTTGAATTATTTTTCAAAAGTTATTCTAAATTTATTGATTATGTTATAACTTTATACTACTTATCAATATTATATTTTTTTACCTTAGTTCTATTTTTTTATGGTGAACAATTAATGTATAAATAAATCACTATGATATATTTATAAACACATGGAACTAGTCGCCAACCTATTGTGATCAGGGAAGACACTTGTGGCAATGTGAAATTTATAATCAGTGACATAGTCATGTCAGGTAGGATGTTACAAATTTGTTTCATAGTGTATCCTTCTTTAGTTATTTATCTTTGTAATACATTAGAATATTAGTGATTAAGATTAAGACTTGGTATGGATTCTATATTTTTGTTCTTTAAAACCGAAACTGTAGAAGTAGTTCAAGTTTCCTAAAATGTGTGGGATTTTTTTCATCAATTTATAAATGGGAAATTAGGGTACAAAACACACTCTAGTATAGAGTGATTAGTGTGTTATTAATGTATCAACTTGTCTTTTATATATGTATAAAAATATAAAGATGTGTTTTTGATAGATTAATGATTTAAATTTTGTTACATAATAGAATTTTCAATAATCTAATCATAATTTTCATGAAAAATTTATTATTAATTGATTAATTATATTAATTTTCTGAGAATAATTTGATAATGTAATTTTATTAGTTTAATTTGACAAATTAATTCACGATCATGTGAAGGAAGTAAAACATGAAATGTTTTTTATAGAAAATATTGATGTTTAATTCCAACTATTTTGTTTATTTTTTTAATCATGGAACCAAAGAAGATTATCAATGTGCCTCAAGGGAATAAGGTAGATTAGAATAATTTTAATAAGTGGTTTATAAAGGTATATTTCGATGTTTTTTCTCTATTGGGAGAGCCCAAGACTCCCGTAAAGAGGAAAATTATTGAGAATAAACATAATGTTATTGAGAATATAAAAAGGAGACCACATCCGAATGTAGTAGTGGTTCTTGAAATATATTATTATTTTTAAGAATATTTTCTTCCTTATATTTATCATAAATTTTTATCCATGTAGAAGAGAAGTTTGGTTAAAGGGAATGATTATAATTTTTGTGATGATCTAAGTATATATTGTAATAGAGTGAAACGTTATATATTTCTACTTGAGGTTATAGGTCTGCACTATTTGGATATCCTTTTGAAAGTGACGAGGATTAAGGGTTTGATATATTGTAAGACCCCAAAAAATAAAGTATTACAATAATTAAATATTACCAACCATATAAAAAAGGTGTAACTTCATTTTTGGAATCCTACCTTATTATAAATCCATAGTTAAAATAGGTTCATTCTAGATAAGTGTTAAGATTATTGACCTCCTCAGATTTTTCCTAGGGTTTAGGTGATTGATGAAAAATGACACTGAAAGAACATGAATTTTCTAGTGGGGATAGTCATTAGTATGATAAGTGACCCAAGTGGTTCATAACTTGTGATGTGATGGTAAGGAGGCTGAAGTATTATATGAGATATATGTGTTCATATGATTGGGTACATTGACTAGGTAAGACATGTCAGGAAACATTTTATGTGATCTATTACATAGCCAAAATTGAAAATGAACTACCTATATTTTAGGGTTGGGATCCACAAGGAGTTAATTGTGCTTTAAACTGGGGAGAATGTACCATCGCTGGAAAAGTGAGTCTTAAAAAAATCCTAAATAATACCAATAATGTCAAAAAGTTGTATATTTTTATTTGGATTCATACCTGAGTAGAATTTTATAGTTATGAGAGGCCTGACCTGGAGTAGTGTTAAAATAGGTGATCTCCTGGGATATTTCATTGGGGTTATGTGAGATAAGACCAAGCACATTTAAAGAAAATGTGGTGGCCTTTGGAGAAAGTCATTAGTTGGATAAGTGACCATAGAGGGTAATAACTTATAGTTTATTGGGAATGAAACAATGGTATTATAAGAGATCGGTAGGGTTAGATTAATTGGTTCATAGCTTGGGAAAGGCAGAATCTGACATGTAGGATTCATTCTAGGCTCTTTTGTTTGATTTTTTCATCCCATAAACTCTATGTATGGATAGAGTCTAAGAGTTCATGGATATTAGGACGGTGGATATGAATATTATTTTATTATACCAATAAAACTTTTAACTTTCATTATTATGTTTGTTCCTTAAGATGTGATGAGACTTTTAATGCTTGTAATTATTAATATGGGATAAATATTTCCATTAATTCAATGTTTTAAATCTTTTATTTATCATATTTATTATAAGTGTCAAATATAGATCTCATGGAAAGATGGATCTTAATTAATAGAAGATGAATATATTTGGAGATGGTTTATATATAGGAAGAAATGAGAAGAAGTAAATGAGCACCACATGGGGAAAAAGAGATCGGGGAGTCATACGAAGACATCATATTTTGTTTAGTTAGTGTTAGAGTGTTTTTGATGTTATCTTAGTGTTCCAAAAAGGGATATACTCAATATATTTACCTTAGTTATTATAAGAAGTTTCAATCATATGGAAAATATGGGAAAATTTATAAATTTTTAAGTATTGGAGTTCAGAGAGGTGGAGGTCTTGAATCTACTTTCATGAAACCATCTCATGAATAGAAATGTATACTCATGTAATTAAATAGTCATACATAATATGGTAGGTCTACTAGATGAGACGAATAGGAATCATAGTGATATGTTTGGTGGTGAGATTCATTTTTGGGGGGTCATGTTACCCTGGGTATGGGTCAGAAAGAAGGTTATGGATAATTATTTGATATTTATATGGTGTTAGTGGATCTTCTCCGGGAATCTCCCATGATTTAATGCATAATATTCGTCATATCTACCTTAGATAATGTATTAATTGATTATTTTTCTTCTTATTCCATTATATCTTATTTTTTATAATATAATATATGTTTGAATTTTGAATTTTTATTTAGAGTTGTGGCTAGGAATACACCACTAGGTAGAATATTGGAGATTATCAAAAGATTCCTAACTAATGACATTATATTGGATTCATGTTTATTCATGATGGTACTTATGTATTTTAATTAGATATTACTAATTTGAAATATTTATTTGTTAATAATTTTAGTAATTTTTTGTTTTTGTTCTCAATATATGGCTATAAATTGAGTTATAGAAATGATATTTTTTATTTAATAATGCTTGTATTAGAATATATGAGTGTTTTAAATCGTAGATAATATTTTTTAAGTGGTGATCAAACCATGTAATAATGAAGTGTATTAAACCATGGTGACATGAACTATTATTAAGGTTAGATATTTTGAATATTTAATTTTATATATTGGGTAAAATCCCAATATTAATTGGGGATCTTTAAAATAAACTTGGTCTAGGTCATAGAATATGAAAAAATGAGTACTGTTCATGGTTTGACTATGGATTTTGTTAGGATTTATAACTACGACAAATTAGTTAGAGTGTAGATTTTTTCCTCACTGTAATATTGGTAGTTTCCAAATGATGGGCGTTCTGGGGATGTTTTGGAAACTGATAACATGGTACTAAAAGGGATTTTATGAGAAATTTTTATTAAAAATGAGAAACTAGATATTTTAGGGGATATGGAGAATGTTTCAGTGTTGGATATTTGTTTTGGTGTTGAAGAATAGAATTCTGTGACATTTTTACACAAACACACACCACAATGATTTATAATAATTTTTTTAAGGATTAAGCTAAAAAATATTTTGGATGTCTTGAATTTTAATATTTTGGGTTTTGGGATAGAGGTATAATCTATAAATATATATGGTACAAGGAGGAATGAATAAACCATGGTATATAAGGATTTTGTAAAATTATAGATTAAATATGTTTTAGAACATTATACGAGATAAAACATTATCTAGTGAGTATAATACTTTTATAATGGTTTTGTTTATGGTTTAATAAAATTATTACTTTTATAATTCTATATAGGATACATTTAGAAGATCAATTTATAAATTTTATAATAATATTAAAATGTTTTGAAGGTATAGATTTTAAAATATTAGAGTTTTTTTGTACATGTTGAATTCCGAGAGAAGCAAGAGTGAAGAAAATAATTGATTATTTAAATTTGGTCAAGGAGGAAACAAAAAAATTAAAACACCCTTGATATGTTTTTTAAAATATTATATACATATTCATAATGAGAGGATTTCACATCATATACTCTTATTATCATTCTTGTAGTAATTTCTTTATAGAAATAAGGATGCAATGGAATTTTCTTTAGTAGTATAACTTTTGTAAACATTTTCATCACGTATAATTAATATATATATTCTTAGTACATAGAAAAACAATTTATAATACCCGTATTGTATATTTTTGGTGAACTAAGAAATTTTTTTATAAAAAAATATTTATTTTTTAATTTAGATATTTTAAATTTATTCTTGTATTTGATAGCTTTAATGTGTTATTTCTAACATGAGAACACCATATATTTTAAGAAGGAAAGAAAATAAGTAACCTAATTCATCCCAATATAAGGGTGACTTTGGGATTTTTTTTCAATAAGTGGTATCAAATACCAATGTTAAACATTAATGAATATTTTTAACGAAAATATTTCATATGGAGAAAGATGTGAATGTTAAAAGAGTACCACTATTTGATGAATGAGATTAATAGACATGGAATAATAAAATGATATCTATATATGGTTTCTTGGGATTGAATAATTCTTCATTTTAGTACATGTAATATAGATTTGTGATCATATAGAGTATTTATTGTTTAAAATAGAAATTTTTTTGTTTTATGATAATGAAAAATAAAAAGAATTATCCTGATCTTTATGAACAAAATCTATAAGAACGTTATAAGATATTCATCCAAGAAATATATCTGGGATAAATTGTATAATATATATGTACGAAAAAACATATTAAAGGTTGTAAATTAATATATGATGCAATTTTTTTTGATTATTTGAAGATGTAATTGAATAAATAAATTTATAGTTTCATCTACTAAATAATTAAATTAGTTTGATGTATTCATAGAATCAGTTATGAACTAAAAGATGTAAATTTTTAAATAAAATTAAAATGGCTATATCACAATTTTATAAACTAAATTTTCTAGTGACTGAGGAAATAAATCTTTCATATATTTCACTTAAAGATTTACAAAGTAACATAGTTGTACATGGGATGCATGTGAAATTGGAAGGAATTTTTAAACACTCATCCAAATATATTTTACTCAATTTCTTGTAGAAATTAAGTATCAATGAGACTAGAGATATTTAAAAAGATGTAAGTGCGGATTTATTATCACTTGTGGATAAAAAGATTAAATTAGATTAAGGTAGGTTTATAGTAAAGATATCATTGGCTTAATTTAAATGGGGAAAGGTTGGTTCATCACTATGATACATCTAAGGATACTCAAAGATGATGAAGATTATGATAAATTAACATATAAATATTGAATGATTTTTTACCTTAAAACATCTAATCTAAAAATATATCTATAAATATTTTTAAATTGAAGTGTATGATAATTATGGAAGCAGAAAATAATGAAATATATTTTAAAATGATGATATAGAGATTAAATAAGTTTTATATGATACTATAATGGAAATGATTGAGGAACCATAATTTGAAATTGAGGACGAGGATTAATCTATATGCATTGTTGTCTTATATTTAAACCCAAAGATGATATCTAGGAGCATAACATACATGCGAATAAAAATAGGAATTGTGTAGAAATTTTAAGTAGTATTTAGTGTATTTTAATCAAATAACATTCATAAGTACTTATTTAGAGAAGTTTATCGATGGCCAAAGTGTTTCTCCAGAAAATCGATAATAATTTTTTTCTATTTTCAGATTAAAATTAAACAATAAAATAATTAAATTTAAAACATTAATGATTATATCAAGGAATTCTTGATGAAATTTAAACCCCTGAATAGGATGTAGTTTCATTAAGAAAAAATCATGAGAATTCCATGAAAAAAGGTTCAATAAAGAATCAAATGTTTAGAAAATTCCCTAATAAACCTCTATATTAAATGGATAAAGGATACATTAGAACTTTAAAGAAGATATTTAATGATAAATGGAAATATAACATGTAAACAATTATAACTAGTTTTGAAAGATAATATTCTAATACTAAAAATATTAATGCCAAGGAGAATGTGAAGAAGAAGGTTATAGATAACATTCCATCATTCAGAGACTATCAAAATCAAAAGATCAACATAGAAGTTGTGAAAATTTTGTAGGATAAAAATGATATATTCCCCATAATGAAGTGAATATTATATATCTATTCAGGTTATACAGTGACCTATTATTAAAAATATAATATCAATATAAAAATTAAAGCATCAAAAATATAATTAAGTAGAATTATAAAATTCATTTAATATCACATAATAAATTATTTTTTTGGTTATTTTTTTATTACTCAATATATTGTCATAAATTTTTTGATCTTATATAATAGAGCGGGGATAAATTCTATTTAATAATAAGTATAATCAATATAAGAACAATTAATATGATTCCTTCCATAATTTGTTTATCCTTTATAAGATGAATTAGATGGGTATTTTTTCAAGAATGAAAAGAATGAAGAGAGAAACTAATTGTATCAAAATAATAAAAAATATTCTAATTGGATAATAAGAAAAGAAATAAGGTTATATTAGCTGTTATTTCTCGAACTCTAATAAAGAAATTAATAACATAGATTCTTAAGAGTGGGTTCTCATTAAAAATGGTTGTAAACATTATTTTTTTATGAATGTGAAGGACGATATTAATGAAACTATTTTTTTTAACTACCGATTCTTTTTAAAGTAAATAAAATAGAAAATATGTGAACATTGTGAGATAAATTTAAAGTATAAAAGTGCTTTATGTGGATTTAATTTAAGAAATATCTTGAGAAAAGTATACTATATTACTTAGTATACAATGTTATAATTAATCAGAAGAGATTCTGTATAAATGTAAAATATATATGTTATTTAATGAAATAAATGAGAATGAATGATAATATATATCAAGTGGATAAAAAATAGAAATCTTGTCTTTTCATGGTGGAAGAAGATGTCACAAGCGTTGAAAAAAAACATATAAAATATTTCCAATATAAGGTTATAATTGATATTACAAATTTAAAATTTTATGAAGAAAATAAATTTATTGCTTTTTTAAGAGAAAATATAGTCAGGATTGGAAGGATATAAATTGGATATAAAAGTAACAATATTATATGGTGTGATAAATTAGGAATTCAAAATTTAATAACTGATGGTATTTACAAATAGAGATGATGAAGTAAAAGTGTATTAATTAATGAAAAGTTATAGGTCTTAAAGCAAGAAATAAGAGATTGGTGCACCTAATTTCACCCCTATATGATGAATCATTATTTCAATGGAGGTGATATATATCACAACCTCTATGTGAGATCATCACATGAAGGGAAATTTATGGTTCTCATGAATGTTGAAAATATCATATTTTATATAAGAAAAGTAAAATTAGTTGAAGAATTTTGAAATTTTATGTGATCATTGAATGATATATTCATGATTGGATATATTCTATATATTATTTACTTACATGAAAATCCATGGGAATAAAATGTTATTTATTTTATAAAAATTATATAAGGCATTTAGTGATGATGTTCATTATTCATATTAGTAAATTAGTTTTAAATCCAATTACGGTTGAAACCAAACATGGAAAGAATGAAGCTAGAAAGGTTCTGGATCCTAATATATCACAAAGAGTGATTGGAAGAATGTATCTATTGATAATAATATGACCAATAATTTTTTATGTTTCTTGATTAATAATTAGTTTTGAAAGAAATCTAGAGGAATATACTATAAATACTAATCCTTGCTTTCCAACTGCCATGTGTCAATCTCACATGCATCCACGTCATTTATCCCTACCATGACCATCCCCAAATTACCCATGTCACCCCACTATGCACTATATCATTTTCCCTATGCCTCCCTCAATAGCTCCCACTGAGGTTATCGCGGATCGTGACCTAGATTACCCCAGACCCCTGGCTATGTATTCCTCCATCTCCCGGTCAACCCGTAGTCCACAACCCTCACTCTCTGAGCTCCTCCTTCTCCCAAATTTAACTATACACTACGAATTTTTCATTCTTTCAGTCATAGTTGGGATTCAGCTATTTGGGACCAAGGGTTCTGCAAATTTCTGATGCAGGCATCATCCTCCCAATTTCTCTGTAGTTTGTCAGGCCTATAAGTTTTCTTCTTCTTTATCCTAGTTTCATCATATATCACCATCATGTTTTTTATCTTACATGTACTTCTGTTCATGGTTTCTCTTGCTCGAAAATACATTTATACCAAACCCCTCTACATAAGATTTTTCCTCCAAAACCCTGCTTCATTTCTTTCTAATAAAATTAAATCCATTCATAGCTACTTCAATCCGATGTTAGTCCTTCCCTTCGACCCCCTAGATCTTTCAATTTCATATGGCTATTCGAAGGATTCTTGGGCCTACAATTTCAACCAAAGTCACCTTCCCTTCTCTAAATGCTTCCTATATCTCGTATTCCATCCCATACATTTCATATTTTACATTGTTTTATATCACCAAATAGATATTCCTTTATCGTACAAGTGGTGAGAATAGTAAGGTCAGTTTAATCTCCATTTACTACCATTTCATTTTTCTTAATTTAGTTGTGTTTCATATTTGTTTTTTAGTGCTAAAAATATTAGATCTTACAAAAACTTGTAATGTTAATGATACTGTTAATTGTCTATTCATTATCTTCTTAAATGAATGATATTAAACTACATGTTATTCTTAAATTATATTTTCATAGTTGGAAGGAATTTATTTTCCAATGAATTCAATTTTTATGTAGGATTTTTAACATTCTATTATCTTCTTACATAGTTTGAAAAATTAATTACTTATCACTTTAGAAGTTTCATATGATACTTGTGGTATGCAACTTTCCATTTTCTAATTATTTAATTCTCAATCTTGATGAGGTCTTGGCATTTTAGGAAGACTATAAAAATGAAATATAAAACATGTTAAGAGGAATCCTAATTCATGTTTTACTCCAATTTTTTAATTTTAGTGTATGGCTTCAAATTTGAGAATGTTTTGGATACATTGAAAATATCTTATGGGATTAAATTTTAGAAAATATTTTAAAATAACTAACTGGAGTTCTTTTGTGCTAAATGATTTTTTTTGTTCAAGTTCTTAATTTCAATTGGGTAGGGGCACAAGTGTAAAATACCAAAGTAAAGGAAGGAAGGCGTAGATGAATATGGATATGATGAGATCCAGTATGAGATTGAAGAGCACATTGATGATGATGATTATAATTAGGTTCTCACTGAATATCAATTGAGCTTCCTCTAAGCCTTGTTGTTGGGATAAACCATTGATTTGGTTTATGATTTTTTTTCTGAAAAATATTGGTTTTGATGACGATAAAGTTGATTATAATTTCAAGGATAATGATGGTATGAAAATAATGAAGACCATTACTGTTATAGTATTTTGTTTTCTTTGATCAGTGGATCATGTATTTCATTTTAGTAATAAAGAATTTTTTTAGAAGTGGAAAAAATTTCCATGTTGATCATGTGAATAATGAATTTTGTGGGTACTAGATCATGTTATTTGTTTGAGAAGTGGATCCCATGTTTAATTAGATCAATGGATAATTTTTAATAGAAACAAATCATGTATTTTAGATTAGTGTTAGTGTTATGTAAACAATTGAGAGTTCTGTTTTTAATAAATATTTATGTCTCAAAATAAAAATATGATGATATGTTCTGGAAAATCGAATCATAGAAATTTCCGCATCATTATTTGTTTACCTCTTTACTATCTTTTAGAGTTCATTCAATTTAATTACAAATCTAGATTCATAGTATTGTATTCATTTTGAAAGTATAATCAAGGATTCAAACAATCATCAAGATGTAGTGAATATCCAAACCATCCAGGAATGGTCTTTTTAGTCACCCTAATTTCTTCACTATATGTATTGTCTTCCCATATTATAGTTGTAAAAAAATTAATCCTCATATTATTTGTATGTATTTTCCATCACATTGGATCTTTTTGTCATTTAATTTTACTTTTTTTTTCTGTTGGAGGAGATGATCATGTTTTACTATTTTTTTCAATTGACAGATTTTTATAATATGTGGTTTGATTCGGTAACTTAATTTCCCCAAGATGGTTATGAAGAAATACTATCTTGGTACCACAACATGCTATAGAATTCAAATCAATACAATTATTTCTATGATACAAAGTTTTTCTAGCATCAAAACATATAATATTTTATTTTCTATTGGAAACCTAATAAATGATTCATATTCAACTTGTACACTGATTTTTTAATATGTACAAAAATTATGGTCATTGGAAGATATTTTCTTTTACGTTCATTGTTTATCAAAAAATAATAAAGGAAATGTTTCCTCCCATTGTAGAACCATGCTCGACTAGGATTCTCATTGAGTTATACACATGCATGGGCTTGACAATGAAGATCACCCATCAGACACAAGATGTGAGGATTGCAATCATATAGTAAGAAAATTTTTGGATTTTTTAATATGAATTCACTTCTGTGTCTTTGCATATTATACATGCTCTTATTATTTATATATCATTGATGATTAATATATTGGTGATATTCATTCGCATGCTAAACGAAGATTCAATCTATCATCATATATATTTTTTAATTCAATTTCATGTTGTCAGGTCTTCTAAAGTGGTTGAAAGCTCTCTACTAAATCATCTTGGCATGCATGAATGTATCTAATCATAGAAAACCACTCTAGAAATCCCTACGTTTTCCCAGTACTTGTCTCCATTTAGGAGAGCTTTAAAACCAACAACATGACACTCTTGACCTTCTTTAAAGGCTTAGTTCAAGTTTTTAAGCATGATGAATGATCAACCAATTGATGAAAGTAACTATAAGAAGTTGATACATTTTTACTTTTCTATTTATTATATTTATTTAATTATTTTTATAATGTATATACACCAATATAAATTGGAATGTATTCTACAAAAAATGCATCTATATTAACTAAATTAAGGGGTTTTTAAAATCTGCAGGGATATATTGTTTCCAACTACTTACTACAAATAGGGCCTTTATCAGTGCTAGAAAAGTGAATTAACATCGCTAAAAAAACATTTTTAATCGAGGAATAGATAAGGGGGTCCCTTTTATCAGTGCTCAGAAAAGCGCTGATAAAAGTAAAAAAAATTAAAAAACCTAAATGAATATAAAATGGGGGGGAGCTTTTAATAGCGCTTAACCCCACCATTATCAGCGCTGGGTAGACCCCCTCCCACTCTACCTCATACTGTCATAGCTCGTGCAACGCCCAACATGCCCACATGCACCTCCTTGCTTCCACCCGAACTCGAACCCTCAATCTCCCCCTTGCGGGTCTGCAACTTTACCACTAAGCCATTAAATTTTTATCTCTATTTAATGATATATATATTTATATTTATTCATATAATAATATAGATTCATATTAATATAAATATATTTAGTTATATTAATAAATATATAATTATTTGTATATAAATATATATTTATATTTATTTATATGTATATAGTTATATTTATTTGTATATTAAGATAGATTCAAGTTAATATAAATAAATTTATATATATTAATACATATATATTTATTCATATATTGATATATATATATATATATTTTTATTTAATCATATATTAATTAATATTTATTTTTATTTTTATATATATTTTTAGTTATAATTTTTTGACCATACATTTATTTTTATATTAATATATATTTATAAGATTAATTTTAAATACATTTATAAAATATCTTTTTATGTGTGTTTATAAACAAACAAATAAATAAATAAATAAATACATACATACATACATACATCACACACACACAAACACAAAGACACAAACACACAGACACAAAAATATATATATATATTTACGTATAAATAATTATATATATTTGTATATTAAATGGTATAGAATGTTAAAATGGCCATAAATTCTAATCCAGAATTCTGTTTCATCTCCACAACCAATCAAATCAAATAAAATGAAACTATATTTGATATTTCATGTGGTATAGGACAAGAGGACATCTAGATCAGAATTTATACATTTTTGAATGTTAAACAATCAGGGTATCCCGGTTAAAAACTCAGTTTTGGAGGCCTTCTGGGCATTTTGGGACTCAAAAAATGTGACAAAAGGATTCTTTCAGTCACTAGTGCATAAAGCTCATCGCAAGCTTCATTTTGATATGATGTAGATTTTAAAAGGACACCTCGATAAAAAATTTATGGTTGTTTGAAGTTTGAGTTACATTTTCAACTTATTTATGATCATTTATTCATTTTTTTTGATTTTTGGGTCTTCATATTATTATTAAATGATTATTATTCGATGATAATTAGGAAATTTTTAATTCATAATATTTTAAAAAATATTTTAATGCCATTTTCACTAAATTTATTATATATTAAATGTAATAGTCTATTTATACTTATTTAAAACTTGTTTAAAAAATATATGTTGTATTTATATCAATATAAATATACTAATATAATAATATTTTATTTTCAATGGTTTTTTGTAAATATAAAATTTATCAACGTTAGGAGAAAGTGCTGATAAAGGCCCCCCCTTTATCAGCACAACTAAAAAAAGAACTGATAAAGCCCCCCATTTATCAGCGCTTTTTTTAGAGTTGATAAAGGGTGGCGCTTCCCTTTCCCATTTTTGTAGTAGTGATTATAACTGGTTTTCATTGAAACAATATGTCTAGATTAGTGTTCTTTAATCCTAATGCCTATGAATCAAGTAAGGTAACATAATAACTTATGAATGTTGATAAAACTATGTTTCATCAGGTTCTTTAATTAATTTTTTAATCATTATGTACAGATTCAAATCCTATGGAAGGATAACTTACCAAATAAGAGTGAAAAAATTGACTGAATTTTTTAGCTGTAATTGCAAGGTAATACAACAGTTTGACCATTTCATATTTTTTCATATTTGATTTATGCATTATTTTTTACATTAAAAACGGTATTAGACTATACTATTTACATTAGGGTAAAGGGAATATGTTTACCCTTGTTTATGAATTATCCTCTGGCATGGATACTTCATAACATATGTTTCATGTTTATGTTCATTCTCTGATCCATATAATGATTAAAACATCCATTTCATGTGGTTACTTCACATATCAGTAGAACATGTTTCTGTCACAACCCGTCCTCGGGGCCCGTGCCGTGACTACCCCAAGCCCGCCTTCCATAGGCCAGGGGCTGGCGACTAGCACCAAGGCGTAAAATCCCAGTAACAGGGAAGGCATTGCCTTTATAAGTAACAACCACACAGAGTCAGCAAGCGGAAAGTAAAGTGCAGAAAAGTAAAGGGGCCGGAAATACAAGCCCAACTGTAAAGTACAACTGAAAAGTAAAGTACAGCAACTGAAGAAAAGACGGCGGCCTCGTGTCGTCCACTGGCAATCCCACCTGAAGGGTGGGTACAGATAGCCTCCAGGCTCCTCGGGTCCCACGTCCGCTCCGAGTACGTCCCGACCAGTGGTCCACCTCCAGGTACCGTCCTGCTCCACGCCCCAACCGTGATCAGCGCTGTCCGTCGTCTGCAACCAACACAACAAGGTGCGGGCATAGCCCGTGCAGGGGTGAGTACAACTACTCAGTAAGGACCCCGAGACCCCCGAAGGTCTCCCGAAATCCCCAAAGGATATAGCACAAAGAAAGATGCAATCACGAAGTAACATCTGACTCGACTTAGGTATATGCCCATACATATACCTAAGTCCCCAATTCTAGCTCTGCTCACGAGCTCAGGAACAACTCAATCCACAAAGGAAGCAAGACTCAAATCCACAAGGAGAGTAACAGTAAATCCACATAGGATAGTTCAACACAATCCACAAAGGAGAGTAACAGTAAATCCACAAAGGATAGTAACATAAGATTCAGCTCAACCAGGATTTTCATTATCAAAACCGTAGATGTTGAAGAGCCCCATCTCTGAAGTGTACAGTGGTCCTGTCACGACTCCGAGGTACTGCTCACTAACCTAAGACTGCTGAAGTACTCCGCCTGTCGAGTACCGCGGGTCTGCTGCCAACTACCGGGCGCTCCATCCGCTGAGGGTCTGCTGCCAAATACCGGGCGCTCACCCAGATAGCCTACTGAGGTACTCCTCCTGTCGAGTACCGCGGGTCTGCTGCCAACTACCGGGCGCTCCGTCCGCCGTGGGTCTGCTGCCAACTACTGGGCGCTCCGTCCACTGGGCTAGTCGACTCACTCCAAGTCGAGTCGGTCAAGCAGTCGTCAGGTCTCAGTCATCTACACGGTCTCCGTACTTTGCACGCACGTCTCCACCGTCGCGGGTCTGTCGCTACAACCAAGCGCACACACTCCGCAGAGTATCGCGGGTCTGCCGCTACAACCAAGCGCTCCACCGCCAAGGGTCTGTTGCTGCATCCAAGCGCACCACCACTGTCAAGTACCACGGGTCCACCGCTACACCCAAGCGCTCCACCCCTTGAGCTGATCGAAGAGGTCATCAATCCGTGGCAGCGGATACTTGTTCCTCACTGTCACCTGGTTCAGGCGACGATAGTCGTCACATAGTCGCAAGCTCCCGTCCGCCTTCTTGGCGAACAAAATCGGGGAAGCCCAGGGTGAAACACTGGGTCGGATAAACCTGAGTGCAGTAGTCGACGCAGTCCACGGAGGATCTCTGCACAGTCGTCGCCGCAGTCCACGAAGGATCTCTGCTCTGCCGTCGTCGCAGTCCACGGAGGATCTCTGCTCTGTCGACGTCGCAGTCCACGGAGGATCTCTGCTCTGTCGTCGTCGCAGTCCACGGAGGATCTCTGCTCTGTCGTCGTCGCAGTCCACGGAGGATCTCTGCTCTGTCGTCGTCGCAGTCCACGGAGGATCTCTGCTCTGTCGTCGTCGCAGTCCACGAAGGATCTCTGCTCTGTCGTCGTCGCAGTCCACGGAGGATCTCTGCTCTGTCGTCGTCGCAGTCCACGCAGGATCTCTGCTCTGTCGTCGTCGCAGTCCACGGAGGATCTCTGCTCTGTCGTCGTCGCAGTCCACGGAGGATCTCTGCTCTGTCGTCGAAGTCACAGCCAGCGCTAGGGTTCCCGCACAAAGCGAGCTCGTTTAGGAGGGTCCGCTCCACGAGCCGAGGGCTGATACATCAACTGACACGCAGTCCGAAGTTGATGTATCCAAAAGTTCCGTATCGACAACAGGATCTCAACGCGACAGACGGCGCGTCAAACGGACGCCCGGTCTGAGAGTTATTGGCATTTTCGTCCCAGGGGCCCGGTTGGTTTTTAGGGCAAAACCAACCCGACCGTACTCCGCCTGTATCCGATCCTCGGGCGGGGTATGCCAAAAGTTCCGTCTCGCTTAGAGGAAACTACCACAGCTGACGGTACGTCGTTCGGACGTCCGTAGCTCAAGTTATGAGCGTTTCCGCTCCGAGGGCCCGGTTGGTTTCGTGTACGAACCAACCCGGCCGAACCCAAAGTCTTCCGAAACCTTGAGTATAATATACTGAAACGACCGTCTCGATCCAAGGATCGCGTAGCCGCTGACGGTTCGTCAATCGGAGGTCCCAGGCCCAAGATATGGGCGAAAGACCGTAGAGGGCCCGAAACGGGGGTACTGGGCCCGGGGCGACCCGGCCCGAACCCCCCCTGGGGTCGGCCGAACCGGGTCGGCCCGACCCGGCCCGAACCGGCTCGGCCGGGTCCGGTCCGGCCTGGGCGCGGCCCGGCCGACCGGACCGGCCGGCTCGGTCTTCGGCCGAGCGGCCGAAGAGCCGCCGCCGCGGGGTTGACCCGCGGCTTTGAAGGAGACGCGGCCCCCGCGGGGGGCCGCCTGTCACGCGGACGCGGCCGGGCCGCCGCGTCCGTCCCGGTTCCGCGCGGCCGCGGAACCGGCCGCCGTTGCCGCCGCGGCGGGCTTCCTCCACGGCGGCGCGCCGGCCGCCGCCGCCTCCGGTCGCCGGCGCCGCCGCGCCGGCGACCCGCGCCGCCGCCGCCTTCCGCGGGCCGCCGGAGATGCTCCGGTGGCCCGATTTCTTTCCCGTCTGCGCCGTTGCCCCTCCCGGATGCCGACCTTCACTGCGGGATCGACGGATCGCCCCTGCCGCGCGGTTCGTCGTCGTCCGCCATATCCGCACAACAAAAATAGATCGGCGGAGGGTTGCCGGGTCTTGTTCGTTAGACCCGCACCCTCCGCGTTAGTCATAATCCACGGGAGGAACAATAAAACAATCAACAACAATTTTAAATGTTAAAATTGTTCGAAGATCAAGTTCTTTACTTTAAAAGAAATAAAATCACGGGAAGGAAAATTATTCCAATCAACCCTTACCTTATCGTCGTCGTCGGACGAGGGGTCGTCGCGGAAGATGGAGATCGCCGCGTCGTCGCGGAATCGCTCGTCGCGTCGCCAATCTCCGGATCAAGATCAACGGATTTAATTAGTTTAAATCCGTTGATTTTGAAATTAAAATGGGAGAAGAAAAGATCCGATTCTCACCTTTGTTGCCGAACGAGGGTCGGCCGCGGAAGAAGAGGCGTCGCCGAAGAACGTCGCGGGTAGATCTCGTCGACGTCGCAGATCTTGGAGTGCGTCGTCGAATTCCGGTCGCCGGCGTTCTTCGCATTCTTCGCGTTCTTCGCGTTCTTCGCGTTCTTCGCGTTCTTCGCGGAGAGGGTGGAGGAACGAAGATTCTTTCAAATCCTTTCCAAGGATTTTTGGGTTGGTCTTATTTTATAAACATGCCAACACACGAAACCGGTTAAGAAACGATCCATCAATTCGTTGAATTAATTCAACGAAAGAAACGACCCATTTAATTCACGAAGAAACAGTCCATTTAATTCACGAAATAAACCGCCCAATTAAATGGTCTGTTAAGAATTAAAGAAACGCGTCGGTTGACTTTTCAGTTACTTTGACGGGTTTTCGCGGGTGCGTTACTTAGCGAAAGAAACGGCGGGGCTCGTGCGGGTCCCACCGCACAAATATCCTACCAAGGGGGGTAGGATATTTCTGGATAGTATCCTATCCAGTTCAACTCAGTTCAAGCCGTCTTTAAGTGACTTCAAGTGGCTTCCAAGCAGCTTAAGTGAAATAAAATAAAGTTGTCGCACAAACTTTATTTTATTTCTGACTTAAAGCCGTAAAAATTAAAAACCACGTCTGAGCAAACGCAACTCCGGAAGAGGCGTTTCTAAGCAAATACCGGCGCTGCGATTTCATCGGTGCCCTCAGAATTCGATTCCGGGCACCGGTTCAAAAGATAGAAAAACCCGCTCGTCCGTTCACTGAACGTACCCGAGCCAAACTTCGGAAATTGATTCCGGGCACACCGGGCCTCGGAATCAGGTGCCGTCTGAAGCTGCGCTCTTGTAAAATTCCAAAGAAAATTAAGAAAAAAATTTCCTTGAAATTTGCGGGTCTTTACATTACTCCCACCTCAGGGCTTTACGTCCCCGTAAAGATACATCAAAAACTAGGGGAACAAATGGGGGTACTGAGCACGCATCTGAGCCTCCCGCTCCCAAGTGCTCTCTTGGAAGTTCCCGTGCTTCCATCTGACGCGCACAAGAGGAATCGACCGCCCACGTAGGACCCGCTCCTGTCGATCCTCGATCTCCACTGGGACCTCCGCAAAAGTCGCCCCATCGTCCACGTCCATCTCCCCAAAGTCGATGATGTGCGTCGGGTCGTGCACGTATCTCCTCAGCTGAGACACGTGAAAGACATCCTGCACCCGGTGCAACTGAGGTGGTAGAGCCAGGCGATAAGCCACCTCTCCTATCCTGCTGAGGACCTGGAAAGGCCCATCGAACTTCGGAGATAACCTGCCGCCTCGGCCACATCTCCGAAACCTCATCGGGTTGAGACCGTATAAGAACGTGTTCGTCCCCCTCGAATTCAAGAGGTTTCCCTTTTTAGGTTAGAACTGAAACTCAAAACTCCTGCTGCCACAAGGGTAGGGTTGACCAACTCAAGAGTGATCGGCCACACCCTCTTATGCCTGAGTTTAACATGTGTTGCCCAGGGTTTCCTTTTCGCCGACCAAGGAAAACCCATTCCGACGTTTGCCTAAAACAGTCAACCGGGGTATGATTTGTGAATCATACCCAGATCAACGTCGTAAGGCCTCTACGCTGCCACCAAGAGATTCCAACCGAAACTCTCGCCTCGAGGTCAAATCACACCGTCGGCGTAAGTGTGATTATCGAGTCTCCTCCCAAAGGTATCTCCAGACGTGAGGGTCAAGTCTACGGCTTACCCGGAACCTCTAGGTCTGGGACATGATTCGTGGAAGGGTTGAATGATCGGTTCCTATGGCAGCTCGTAGTAGACATAATTCGTACCCCGAATCATTCTTAGAGTTCCTGGGTCACACTCCTTGACCGCAATGCAGCTACTCTCCTCCCCAGCCCTCCTGCTCCCTGAGCCTGGCGGGGACTACTAAGTCGGGTGGTCGTAACATGTCGAAATGTACACCACCACATGCTGCTCTCTAAGCTCCGCTTCCACGTCTGCTACCCTGCAGATTCATCTGTCCTTAGCACTTCCTCCTCCTGAAACATTTTACACGCCCGAGTCTCTGAGACTGGCGCTAGTTTCCTGCCTTTCACTGCTAACGTTCACAACCACAAAGGTTCTCTCTAGCATCCTAGCATAGGTAGAAATGCATAGAGGAAAAGTAATGGTTCGGATTTCCCTTAGACACACTTCGCTCAGAAGTTCGAGTCTAAGGAACTGATCACAACGCAACCAACGAGTACTACGATTGATTGGTAAGCCACGATGAGTGCTCTGCTTCCGACATGTCGTACTGTCGAAGCTGTATTAGCTCCAGAAAACTCACAACCACCTCCTCAAGCCAGTCCTCAGCCGCCTACGAGTCAGGCTCACCTCGAAACTTGAGGGATATCTGGTGCTAAAACATATGTAAGGCACTAAGCCTGTGATTCTCTGCTACCGGTACCGCCGGTGGTGTCTACTGACCAACAGGTAGTGACATAGCTGGCGCACTACCCGTAGGTACTATCCCAGGTATCGGTTCGCGTACCGAAGCCTCATTACTATAAGAACCAACCTCATGGTCATTCATTGGAAACAACAGAAGCTAAGATCATCATCCGCTCTACTAGTATCCAAGCTAGGCGTAGAACTCTAGCAACCGCCTCCATCCAGTCCACTGCTGCCTGGGAAATCTGTCTCGCCTCGTATCCTCAGAGGCCTCTACTGCTGGAACTCGTGCATCGCGCTCTGCTAGCGTGCATTGTCAGCTAGTGGCATCCTCTGCCTAACGGGTGGTGGTGCTGCTGGTACACCACCCGAAGGTGCCAACACTGAAAAAGGGCCCTGCACCGGAGTCTCGCTGCTCGGTGGGCCATCATCGAGAACTCTCTCGGAACTCCAGCTAACTATCTGCATGGTGACATCCTGAACAGTTGTGTCACGGTCAACGATTTATACCTGGTGAGCTGACCTGGTTTGAGCTGACTTTAAACCTTTTGGGAAACACACACGCAATCAGTGTTTTCGTGCATTAAGTTGGAAATCAGAAGTCAGGGTCCTGGTGTACGGATACGCCGGCCGCCGCACCAACACTGGGCTCCCTGAACTGATAACCACACTCAATACACTAAACACTATTGCTTCACATAGAAAGAAAGGACGATCAGAGTCCGCGGTAGAACCGACCACCTTTGATACCAATTTGTCACACCCCGTCCTCGGGGCCCGTGCCGTGACTACCCCAAGCCCGCCTTCCATAGGCCAGGGGCTGGCGACTAGCACCAAGGCGTAAAATCCCAGTAACAGGGAAGGCATTGCCTTTATAAGTAACAACCACACAGAGTCAGCAAGCGGAAAGTAAAGTGCAGAAAAGTAAAGGGGCCGGAAATACAAGCCCAACTGTAAAGTACAACTGAAAAGTAAAGTACAGCAACTGAAGAAAAGACGGCGGCCTCGTGTCGTCCACTGGCAATCCCACCTGAAGGGTGGGTACAGATAGCCTCCAGGCTCCTCGGGTCCCATGTCCGCTCCGAGTACGTCCCGACCAGTGGTCCACCTCCAGGTACCGTCCTGCTCCACGCCCCAACCGTGATCAGCGCTGTCCGTCGTCTGCAACCAACACAACAAGGTGCGGGCATAGCCCGTGCAGGGGTGAGTACAACTACTCAGTAAGGACCCCGAGACCCCCGAAGGTCTCCCGAAATCCACAAAGGATATAGCACAAAGAAAGATGCAATCACGAAGTAACATCTGACTCGACTTAGGTATATGCCCATACATATACCTAAGTCCCCAATTCTAGCTCTGCTCACGAGCTCAGGAACAACTCAATCCACAAAGGAAGCAAGACTCAAATCCACAAGGAGAGTAACAGTAAATCCACATAGGATAGTTCAACACAATCCACAAAGGAGAGTAACAGTAAATCCACAAAGGATAGTAACATAAGATTCAGCTCAACCAGGATTTTCATTATCGAAACCGTAGATGTTGAAGAGCCCCATCTCTGAAGTGTACAGTGGTCCTGTCACGACTCCGAGGTACTGCTCACTAACCTAAGACTGCTGAAGTACTCCTCCTGTCGAGTACCGCGGGTCTGCTGCCAACTACCGGGCGCTCCGTCCGCTGAGGGTCTGCTGCCAAATACCGGGCGCTCACCCAGATAGCCTACTGAGGTACTCCTCCTGTCGAGTACCGCGGGTCTGCTGCCAACTACCGGGCGCTCCGTCCGCCGTGGGTCTGCTGCCAACTACTGGGCGCTCCGTCCACTGGGCTAGTCGACTCACTCCAAGTCGAGTCGGTCAAGCAGTCGTCAGGTCTCAGTCATCTACACGGTCTCCGTACTTTGCACGCACGTCTCCACCATCGCGGGTCTGTCGCTACAACCAAGCGCACACACTCCGTAGAGTATCGCGGGTCTGCCGCTACAACCAAGCGCTCCACCGCCAAGGGTCTGTTGCTGCATCCAAGCGCACCACCACTGTCAAGTACCACGGGTCCACCGCTACACCCAAGCGCTCCACCCCTTGAGCTGATCGAAGAGGTCATCAATCCGTGGCAGCGGATACTTGTTCCTCACTGTCACCTGGTTCAGGCGACGATAGTCGTCACATAGTCGCAAGCTCCCGTCCGCCTTCTTGGCGAACAAAATCGGGGAAGCCCAGGGTGAAACACTGGGTCGGATAAACCTGAGTGCAGTAGTCGACGCAGTCCACGGAGGATCTCTGCACAGTCGTCGCCGCAGTCCACGAAGGATCTCTGCTCTGCCGTCGTCGCAGTCCACGGAGGATCTCTGCTCTGTCGACGTCGCAGTCCACGGAGGATCTCTGCTCTGTCATCGTCGCAGTCCACGGAGGATCTCTGCTCTGTCGTCGTCGCAGTCCACGGAGGATCTCTGCTCTGTCGTCGTCGTAGTCCACGAAGGATCTCTGCTCTGTCGTCGTCGCAGTCCACGAAGGATCTCTGCTCTGTCGTCGTCGCAGTCCACGGAGGATCTCTGCTCTGTCGTCGTCGCAGTCCACGAAGGATCTCTGCTCTGTCGTCGTCGCAGTCCACGGAGGATCTCTGCTCTGTCGTCGAAGTCACAGCCAGCGCTAGGGTTCCCGCACAAAGCGAGCTCGTTTAGGAGGGTCCGCTCCACGAGCCGAGGGCTGATACATCAACTGACACGCAGTCCGAAGTTGATGTATCCAAAAGTTCCGTATCGACAACAGGATCTCAACGCGACAGACGGCGCGTCAAACGGACGCCCGGTCTGAGAGTTATTGGCATTTTCGTCCCAGGGGCCCGGTTGGTTTTTAGGGCAAAACCAACCCGACCGTACTCCGCCTGTATCCGATCCTCGACCGGGGTATGCCAAAAGTTCCGTCTCGCTTAGAGGAAACTACCACAGCTGACGGTACGTCGTTCGGACGTCCGTAGCTCAAGTTATGAGCGTTTCCGCTCCGAGGGCCCGGTTGGTTTCGTGTACGAACCAACCTGGCCGAACCCAAAGTCTTCCGAAACCTTGAGTATAATATACTGAAACGACCGTCTCGATCCAAGGATCGCGTAGCCGCTGACGGTTCGTCAATCGGAGGTCCCAGGCCCAAGATATGGGCGAAAGACCGTAGAGGGCCCGAAACGGGGGTACTGGGCCCGGGGCGACCCGGCCCGAACCGGCTCGGCCGGGTCCGGTCCGGCCTGGGCGCGGCCCGGCCGACCGGACCGGCCGGCTCGGTCTTCGGCAGAGCGGCCGAAGAGCCGCCGCCGCGGGGTTGACCCGCGGCTTTGAAGGAGACGCGGCCCCCGCGGGGGGCCGCCTGTCACGCGGACGCGGCCGGGCCACCGCGTCCGTCCCGGTTCCGCGCGGCCGCGGAACCGGCCGCCGTTGCCGCCGCGGCTTCAGCCGCGGCGGGCTTCCTCCACGGCGGCGCGCCGGCCGCCGCCGCCGCCTTCCGCGGGCCGCCGGAGATGCTCCGGTGGCCCGATTTCTTTCCCGTCTGCGCCGTTGCCCCTCCCGGATGCCGACCTTCACTGCGGGATCGACGGATCGCCCCTGCCGCGCGGTTCGTCGTCGTCCGCCATATCCGCACAACAAAAATAGATCGGCGGAGGGTTGCCGGGTCTTGTTCGTTAGACCCGCACCCTCCGCGTTAGTCATAATCCACGGGAGGAACAATAAAACAATCAACAACAATTTTAAATGTTAAAATTGTTCGAAGATCAAGTTCTTTACTTTAAAAGAAATAAAATCACGGGAAGGAAAATTATTCCAATCAACCCTTACCTTATCGTCGTCGTCGGACGAGGGGTCGTCGCGGAAGATGGAGATCGCCGCGTCGTCGCGGAATCGCTCGTCGCGTCGCCAATCTCCGGATCAAGATCAACGGATTTAATTAGTTTAAATCCGTTGATTTTGAAATTAAAAAGGGAGAAGAAAAGATCCGATTCTCACCTTTGTTGCCGAACGAGGGTCGGCCGCGGAAGAAGAGGCGTCGCCGAAGAACGTCGCGGGTAGATCTCGTCGACGTCGCAGATCTTGGAGTGCGTCGTCGAATTCCGGTCGCCGGCGTTCTTCGCGTTCTTCGCGTTCTTCGCGTTCTTCACGTTCTTCGCGTTCTTCGCGGAGAGGGTGGAGGAACGAAGATTCTTTCAAATCCTTTCCAAGGATTTTTGGGTTGGTCTTATTTTATAAACATGCCAACACACGAAACCGGTTAAGAAACGATCCATCAATTCGTTGAATTAATTCAACGAAAGAAACGACCCATTTAATTCACGAAGAAACAGTCCATTTAATTCACGAAATAAACCGCCCAATTAAATGGTCTGTTAAGAATTAAAGAAACGCGTCGGTTGACTTTTCAGTTACTTTGACGGGTTTTCGCGGGTGCGTTACTTAGCGAAAGAAACGGCGGGGCTCGTGCGGGTCCCACCACACAAATATCCTACCAAGGGGGGTAGGATATTTCTGGATAGTATCCTATCCAGTTCAACTCAGTTCAAGCCGTCTTTAAGTGACTTCAAGTGGCTTCCAAGCAGCTTAAGTGAAATAAAATAAAGTTGTCGCACAAACTTTATTTTATTTCTGACTTAAAGCCGTAAAAATTAAAAACCACGTCTGAGCAAACGCAACTCCGGAAGAGGCGTTTCTAAGCAAATACCGGCGCTGTGATTTCATCGGTGCCCTCAGAATTCGATTCCGGGCACCGGTTCAAAAGATAGAAAAACCCGCTCGTCCGTTCACTGAACGTACCCGAGCCAAACTTCGGAAATTGATTCCGGGCACACCGGGCCTCGGAATCAGGTGCCGTCTGAAGCTGCGCTCTTGTAAAATTCCAAAGAAAATTAAGAAAAAAATTTCCTTGAAATTTGCGGGTCTTTACAGTTTCTGTTCCACATCAGTTGAACATGTTTCTCTTCCAAAATAATTTTATTTTCTCAAATCTATGACATCTCCAAAACGTAGATATTGGATTAACCAGTTATTTACAACATCTTATCTGTATATTCAACATAACAACTTCAGCACTTTGTACATTCATTTGGAATAATAACTTTTTTACAGGATGTATATAGATATTCACTTTTTTCAAAACTACCCACGCATATGAATTTATTTTATTGATTTGTGAAAAAATACATATACTATTGTAGCCTACATCACCTATTAACATAAGATTACCAAAGTTCTTTTTCGGATCACACTTCGTGGACTATACTGGGTTTATTTTGACATTCATATATAGGATTCTCCATTTTCAATATGCATTAATATGCATTTTCATTTTTAAACATTTTATCTTGTGGAAAATTTTTGTGTTTTTTGGGTAGGAAAAAAACTGGACAGCACCCCCACGCACTTGTGAAATATCAAATCATACTATTGTTGGAAGTAGAAACAAACATCTATGTTTGTTTTTTTACTTTGTTTTCAATTTTTTTGATGTTTTCTACCGATATTTTTTAGTTAATGCGATACATTTTCCATTTAATGTACATGTTTCTCTAAAAGTAATTTAATGCGCTGGATTCAGGTCACTGTTATCCAAGATGTGATTTAACACCCTTTTTAATGGACATTTGTGATACTATTACCACAAATATCTCCTTGTTTGGTGCACTCCACTACTGTTGTTGTTCCATATTAGAAACCTAATGATAATAGTTACAATAATAATGTAGTCACTCTATTCCATTTAATGGATTCAGAACCCTGACCTCAACAAATGATCCCGACATCAATGACTCAATAATCAAGTGTGGTATTCTTCTATAAATTTTGAATTTTTGAATCTAACATATCCCCTCATGAGAATATATAAAATTGTCACATAAATTTTCATTGGCTCCAAAACTAACTCAAGATACCATATTTGATACTAAAGTATTATTTTTATTTTATTAAGAATGTTCTTTAGTGTTTCTACATTACACCCGATATAGCCTTGGGATTATGGAATCAATCTGAGGAGCCATAGTTGGACGCGTGTTACGGAAGGTACTGTCTTTCTTTATGTGACTGAGGAAGAAAAACAAGTATCATAGGGATTTATTTAATGAAATTAAAATTTATGTTTCTTATTTCCCCATCATGTTTATTGCAATTTATGCATTTTATTAATCACTATGAAATTTACAAGGAAGTTATGGACTGATCTACATGTTCTTCCTCCAAGTATTCAATTTCTGGTGACATGAATTTGGTAGACAAACTGATGATGAAATCTGATGTAAGGTATATAACCATCTTGGAAAAGGTAACTTCATTATTCAAATGTTCTATGAACAAAAACATTTTTAATTCTATTTATCCCACTCGATCTTTAAATTTGTTATTTTGAATTATTATCAGCATGTGATATTCCAAAGGCTGGTAGCGGACCGGGTATTCAATCAAATCCCAATAATTCTAATCACAACCAAATGTTTCGCAGACATTGCTACAGGGTTTCCTGATAAATTTCGCATAATATCCCTTATTTTTAACCTTATTATATAGTATCATCAGTGTTGTGAATCTTCCAAACTAAGTATTACCATTGATAAATACCAGGTACACATTTTTATAATTTTTTTATTTAGATTTACTAGGACAAAATACCACATTATTGTAACATTCATTTTACACTTGTTTTGTAGGAACATGACAACGTTGGATATTTGGGAGTTAGCTACATCAATTATGATGTATTTGTTACAAAAACTATAAATATTTCATTTAATCGGGAAGATATTTTCTATTTTAATTGACTTTTCTTTTCATTACATCATTAGAGAAGATAATACTAATTTTTTTCAATTCCATTTATAGTGTATGATTAAAACACACTTAATTTATTCTTCTCTTCATCAAATTCATAAACATCGTATTCCCAGTCCAATGATTATAGTTGTCAGTATTTTTTTCAACATATTGATTGAAGTCATTTATTAATGTAGAAAACTATTGGGTGAGTTTGATGCAGAGGATGTTGTTCAAATAATTGTTACAGTGAATTGAGGCTCTACAACAACAACAAGCCATTTCAATGAACTTCATCCTCATTTAAAGTCAAACTTCAACAAAAAGATAGACAAAATTGACAGAAATTTGGTGATGTAATTGCAATTTATTCGAAAAATCATATTGAATTTGTTATTTCAAAATTACCTTTCACATTTTTACTTCCAGTTTTAACTCACCTATTATTAAAGTCAACACAAATCGTGTTAGAACACATATAAGATAGAAATAGGTCCCTTTTGACTAGTATAAGCTATATGGTGAAAATTGTACCAAGTTACTATTTTCTCAACTATGTTTAACTACTGTTGGGAACACTTTTATGATCATCCAACATCCATAAGTTCTGGTCCACTATAGTAATGAAGCAAGACACTACTGGAAGGTGATTACAAACCTGAAATGATAAATGTTGTCTGGCTCCAAAAGGCACACCATTTACTTTTATAACCATTAGTTTCTTTTACAGTTTTCACCCATATTTTTGCAAATGTAATGATTCTGTTGTGTTTCCTTGATTTCAAAACAAGATCCATTCTATTACTTTGGAAATTTCAATTTTCATATTTCATTGTTTTTATTAATTTTTCTTATTTAATATGTATGATACTTTATGTTTTTTATTTGTCCATATTGATAAAAAATGTTCCTTTATTTTCAAGTATAATTTATTCTTACTACTATTGTGATGAAGTATTAGAAAATTATATAGCTATTCCAATATTTTTTATCTCTAAACATATATTTTTAACAAATTTTTACATAATTATTATTACTAAATTCTCAATCTATTAATGCATTTTAAAAATTAAATTTGATTTATAGTGTTATGTGTATGCTCGGGCGAGTACTAGTAATATATTTATCCTACAAAAAAAATAATAACGTATGTCCAAATTACTATTATTTATTTTTCGGTGTATAATTTGAGAAATTATAGAGATTTATTTTCAATTGAAGAAGAATATTTGGATAGATCTATTGTAGATTAAATTTCATTATGTATATATGAATTCTTTATTAGAAATAAATGAATTTTATAATATAAAACTAAGGAGATAATATATATTAACATGGTTGAGGAAGAAGATATTTCAGTGAGAAATTCATGTATCTAATTTATTTGGATAAGAAATTTCCTAATCTTGTAAAATATGTGAATTATCCTATGGTGATATATTTTGATATCAAAAGTGTTATTGAGTTAATGAAAAACTCAATACAACACTCTAATATTAAAATCATTGAAATGTGGTGTCATTTTACTAAGTAAAATATGAAATAATGAGTTATAAAAGTTTAACACATTGGAAAATATTAACAAGTGGTAGATATATTCACTCAAACATTGGACATAGTTTTGTTTGAGAATAAATGGTTGAATATCATTGTTTAACTACCTCCCTCGGCTTGAGGAGTTCATGACGACCCCTTATCTGATATTATTTTGTAGTCTTACTCAGATATTCTTCGATTAATAGGTATTACTGTTTGGATTTATTATAAAATAGAGAGAAATCCGTGAAATGACAAGTCATTTATTCATATTATTATTTTATTAATTACCATTAATGAATGATCAGGGGATCAGATCAGAAATTTGAAAAATATTAAATATTATCCATAGTATAAACATGAGGAGTTGGCGATAAAGTATCATTTCATGGGGGATAAATATACCCTTTATATGGATTAATTTTTATAAGAGATTATGGATATATAATTCATAAGTAATAACATAATTATGTGATTAGAAACATGTGGTGTTTATTTGAAATCCATATCAAATAGGTTGTTAAATAGGGATGAAGTTAAAAGGTATATATTTAATCCTTAAATTCCCAATTGATATATTTTTATTTATACTGAATTTTTCTCATAAATACTAATAATGATAGTTAAGACCTTATTTTTTTTTTGTATTTTCTAGAACATAAGAATATATAATTTTACTTCATGTTGTGAACAGACCCAACGGATGAGAATTTGAAAACAATTGTTATTCTTTATGGGATGTATGTATTTCAAGTATAGAATATTGATTTAAAGAATTGATTGCTCAATCCTGGTTATGAAGTGTTGTGGTAATTATAAATCTAATGTTTAAAATTTAGTGGTTAGAAATAATATTTGACATGGAATAAATCATTGAAAATAATGAAAGAGACTTGGTAAAATTTAATGACGTTTTTGGTAAATAGTGATCACACCATTATAAAATAATGTGTATTATTATTTGGTAATATGAATCATGATTACATATAATGATTTTAAATATGATGGAAGTAATTTTCTTTGAAAAATTCCTATATTAAAAAAAGAACATTAAATGACATTTGTATAGGTCCCGGAGCAAGGTTACAAAAGGATATTTCAATGGGTTTAAGGTGATTCTTGTTGAGGATTCTAAATACAACATGGAAAATATAACACCCTATAAATAATAAGAGTAAATTTTATTCGATATCATGTACGAAATAAAAAAAGTATTAAAAAGAATATAACCTCTTGAGACATTAATATATATTTAATATTTAAAATAATTATATTCTATAGTGTATAATGAACACAAAATAGAGTTATCTCTCATTAAACAAAAGAAAGAATTTGTTCGGTAAACTGCGCTACACCCATGACTGAGTTTTACCAAACAATAATATAGTATTAATGTATTAATATTTAATATAATAAGATACAACATAGTTGTTAATATTATTTTTAAAAATAGGAAGATATAATTTATAAATAGATTTTTGAATTCATTGGTTAACAACTAAATTGAAATGAATTTCAAAACCAATTGAATATATAGGAACGGTTTTTGTAAAGAACTATTATTATGCTTCCAAATGTGTTTTATCATAATTAATTAAATTAATAAAATGAGTGAATGATATTAATGATATATATATATATATATATTATAAATTCAATAAAATATTTTTTTATATCCATCTAATAGATTTTATTAGCATAGAACAATAAAAATTGAATTTTACGCTTGAAATTTGAATTTTTATAAAATGTATTTTTGACACCATTTAATTGAAAAACAATTTGAAAACTGAATTTTGAAAATTTTATAGATTTTATACAGAACAATAAAATTCATTTTTGAAATTGGATCCTAAAAATTATCATAGGGTGAATTTTTTTATTTTTCTATGAAGTTTCATATTTTGATGAATAGTAAAAAATACAGGATTTTAATTGAAACATGCATTTTCAGTTAGTGTATTTATATAGTTAAATTATGTTTTTATTTGTTTTTAGAGAATAATTATATAAAATTTATATAATTTAAAAAAATTAATTTCATTTTAATCATTTTCACATTTAAATTTTATATACAAACTTGGAAAACATTTGAAAAGTTTTACGTTAAGATCCCCGATTTCTAATCCCATTTGTGGGATTAAAGTTAAATTAATTTTTAAAAATTATTTGATTGAAATATTGAAAAATGGATTTTATATTTTTAATCATACTAATATATAGTTAAAAAAATTTCATCAAAATTTTCTACCAAAAATATAAGTAAATATATTTAAAATTAATAACTGTGATTAAGAGAAACACTTTCTTAACAAGGGACTAAATATTAATGTTAAGGGCCAAAATTACCTATAAACATGTCTAAAACCTATTTTCTAGACACATTTAGACCATATAATCCAATTTATATATGTTTTACCATTATTTGAGGAACATTATGTAATGAGATCCCCCAAAAGTGTATACCTTTTTATATTTAGTAGAATGTAACTCCTCCTCTACTATAAAAAGGCACTCAACCCTACCACTTATTCACACATATAATGCGATATGGATCATCAAACAAAATGCTAAAATAGCTACAAAAAATCCCTACCATAATCCTTGAATCCTCACATTGTGAATAAAATAATCAAATTAAGTCTTTTGGGATAATCCAAAACAATTTACCTGAATAAGAGGTAACATTCTACAACGATCACTTTTGTTTCATTTAATTCTCCACCCCTTAAATTATTTTTATATAATTATTTTATAATAACCAAATTATCATATATATAATGGGAATTTTTTATTCTAATTGTTTTTCAAATAATTTAACTCACATCCATCAAATGGGATATGTAACAACCCTTCTTCTTTACGTTGAACTATCGCCTCGTGAAATGATGTTGTTCGTTCTACTATTTACCACCTTTGAAGGTTGAAATAATGATGGATTTGTAGTCTATAATATATATAATATACATATATATATATTATTTAATTATGATTTTTAATTTTTTATATAACACATACCTTTGATATCTCATTTTTTAGAATATGATAACTTTGTTTGTGGATGTGTGGACAACCGCCTCCTCAAAGCGTTGTGATTCGTTTGTGTAAAACATGAAATTTATTAAGGATGATTTTAATAATACAATTATAAATTTATGATATATATATATATAATAATTGAATGAGAAGAAATACACACACACACACACACACATATATATATATATATATCTCACTAACGTTTTAAATAAAAATATAAATTGATGCAGTGTTTGTGTATACATACAACCTACCGTATCTATGGACAGTTCAATTAATTTACTATATTAAAATATTATGGGTTATTATAAATAAATATATACTTCATATAAATTATAACTACATCATGGTTTTTATTCAGTAGGCAATTAAATCATGATCAATGTAAAAAGAAAAAAAAATGAAAAGTCAAAACATATTATAAAACGAGGCATTTAACACCCGAAATAGTGAAAATAATGAAATATTGTTAAAAATGGGTAATAAGATAATATAAAAAGATATTATATTATATTATAAATATTATTAAGGTTATTTAATAATTTATTATCATGTTTCAAACCCTTATATAGGAGGTTAAAATATGTTCACTAAAAGAAAACACAAGGTAAGATATTTTCATCTCAATTTTTATATCTGTGAGATAAATGACATATTCATAACTTAGTTATTTTATGTGGTGTATATTCTACCCATTTGAAATTTAATATCATGATTCACTCATACATAATGGTATTTTATGTTTCACTTCCAATTATCTCATACATTGGATTTTTAATTGAAAATTACAACAGGTAAAAGTTAAATTTTCAATCTCCCTTCATTTTGTGATTGTTAACTATCTCTTGAAATAATAACTTACATATGATGATTTTTATTATTGTAAATTAAAATTATATAAAATATTAATACTATTCTTCGATATATATTATTATTTCATAAACTATATTCCACTTTAACCTACAGTGTTTAAATTGAATATTATTCGATTAACAGGTAACATTTTGATAAATATGTATCTTTTATTAAATATATATATGTGATGATAAGGTACATTTTTTATTAATTAAATTCATTATTCAATATATATGTAATGATATGGAATGGTATGAAATTTTTTTGGAACTTTTTAATATAATCCCCTTGATGGATTTTTAGTCTCATGAGACAAATTAGTTGTCCAAATCAAATGGGTTTCTACTCGATATGATAAACCGTCTTGTGGAATGTCTTCATTGTAATGGTACCATTTACCTTGTAAAAATGGAAACCAAAAATTAATAATTTCCTTTATTTATAATTTATTTATTATTATTATCCATTACATTTTTCATTCGACCTATCTATGGAAGTATTTCATTCTTAGTTTATTAATTAAATGGAATGTATTTCATTTATCTACCAAGTCCTATTGAATATTCTGTATCAACATATTTATATGGAATGTGTGATCTGTTAATTACTTTTCCATGTGATTATTCTCGTTTAATCTTTATTTCATCAATTTTACATTGGGTTCTTGAGAATTTGAGTTCACCCTTGTTTATTTCCTTTCCTAATCATATGAAGATGAGTTATTGGAATAGGTTTTAGTGATGTAGTTTATTAATGTTTGTTTGGTATTATTTTTTTTATTTCATAATGTAATATGGTTAAAATTTATGTAAAATGGTTTTTCCAAAATACTAACTTGATCAGACCTTTAGGATTTGATTCCCATTAATCATGCCAATGCAATAAATTATGGCACTGACTCTAGGATTCAATGGTCAAGTAATTACAGTTTTCATAAGAAAAAGTATAGTTGAAAACTTGAAAAATATATTTAGAAAACACATATTAGGAAATATAACCCTATTATGGACTTTTAAGATATGTATAGAAGATAATCCTAAAATTATAGTATGGTAGATATTAGGTTTCTATTCTTAAGAATAAATCCCTTTCTGGATTTTACAACCGGATGCGGTTCTAGTACAGATGTATTGTGGGTTAACAAATCTGAAAATTTGTTTTCGAATTGACCCGATCATAACATTGTACTTGAAAAGTGGTCATACTGCACACTTGGTTTGAAACTACCATGGGATACAGTAAGTATAATTCATATTTTTTAAATCATTATGAAGTATTTGAAATTAAATATATCAAAAAATAATCCATATTTATGATTAGGATATTAGGTATGCATAAAATTTTCTATTTTTGTTGAGTTTTATGCTATATTTAAAAGAATACAAATTTCATAATTTTATGATCTTGTCCAGTATATGCTATTGTTTTGAAATGTAACCTTGAAGGAAGAAGTGTATCAATACTCATGGACAATTTAGAGGTTTCTATACCAAGAAAGATCATATATCTTCTATTGTAAATGTTCATGTTATGGACATATTATGAAAGAATAATCTGATTATGAAACATAATTTACCTGAATGGGGAAACCTATTCTACAAATAGATTCTATGATGTTGTTTACCTTTATGGGATAAAGGCCAAAAATTTGTAGTGGTACTACTAACCCAATGGTGGATGATTAATGTATTAATTATTTGAAGAAGATATTCATGGAATTGGGATGTGGTGAAAAGGAAAAGGTTACACTTTCCATGTATTGCCTAAAAGACGATGCTAATAAATAGTGGTCATTGATTCAGAATATCAGGGGGAGGGGGGAATAGGAGATAGAACTCATGGATTGGAAAACATATAAGGAATTTTGTTAAAAATAATTCCCTCAATAATAATAAACAGATGTGAATGGAAAGTTCCTTAATTTAAAGAAAAAAAAGAAGAATGTGTTTCGATGTATGAAGAAAACTTTAAAAAGTTATCAAGGTATGCTTCATGTTTCATATTTGACATTGAGGGAATGATTGATCTCTTCTATGAAGGGATTAAGCCAGGTCTCTGAAGGGTGCTGGTGTCTCAAACCTTTTCATCATACAGTAATTTTTTTTTCATGTGATATCATGATAGAGAAATAATTCTCCATATATTATAAAATAAAAAGAAATCAAGATAATAAGAGGATGATATAACTAATAAAGGAAGGATATATGAGAATTAATTATTTTACCACATGTTATAATTTTTGAAATAATAACACTGGTATGTTCATGGAAGGATTGGGATATTGTTATAAGTGTAGAGAAAAAGGTCACTTAGAAAAATAATGCAAAGTATAGAAGGAAAATGTTTCCATTATTTGTTAAAACTATAAGGAGATGGGGAACTATAAAAATGAATGTCCCAATAATCAAGGTAATATATCTCAGAAGAAGCTGATGGACCAAGGTCAATCATATGTTTTTAAGATAATAAAAGTTGAATGATTAATTTTCTCCATTATTTGGATTTAAAAAATATGTTGAAAAAATATTTTATTGAAGATGTTATCATCATATAAATAATGAAACATATAAGTATTGTAATGCATTATTATTTCATTATGTATTTTAGATCACATGTTTAATAGTACCAAGAAAAGTTATTTAGTATCAAGTTAAACATTTTTTTGAAAATACATTGTTGAGTGAAAGATAAGACTTCATATGTTTATGGTAACAATTCATGGATAAAGAGATGATTGATATGGTTAAAAAATATTGGATACTTCTAACTACTATTTAAATGATTCTAATCTGTTGGATCATAATCTTTTCAAAAGGATAACCATATATGAAATGGATTAATTTCAAATTTGGATGTGGTTTTAGATATTGATATATAAGTTCACCCTAAGATGGAAATTATGCAATGCAATGAAGTAGAACTATTTCAAGTAACAACCAATGTATAATATTATTAAATATAAATTTATATTTTCTTATGTTATTAGAATGTAAAATAATTCCTCCACTCTAGGAAAAATGTTCTTGAAACAAAAATTCTATCATATTATAATCATATTTGATGATATCAATGACCATTTTCCACACCTCTAGTTCATATATTTGTGTTAAAAAAACATTCTCATAGACATTTTCTCTGTCACTCACTATCAAAACATGATAGTTATATTTCTCTTTCATATCCATGTTTTCACTATTTTTCTCCTATTCGAAAGCCTAGTTTTTAATGAGCTTCACACATTCTTTTCCCTCATATTAATAAGATATTCTATTAAACTGAATTATGATATGGGTTTCTTCATCAATATTATGTATAAACTAATAAATACATAATAAAGAGATAATTTTTCAATTGAGAGTACATAATTTATTTAATTTGGGGATAATGTAACACCCTGAGAATTATAAAATAGTAACTTTTATTCGATATCATGTATGACAAGCAACACTAAGCATAGAAAGAAATAAAACATCCCAAGACATTAAAATATAATAAATATTTTTTATAATTCTATTTTATATATTTTAGTTCATGGAAAAATGATATATCTTTTATTACTCTCAATAATGAATTTTTTCGGTAGTTCGCATTATATAGAAGACCTTGTTTTACTGAAAAAATAGATTATTAAGATATTTTTGTTTAATATAATAATATTCAACCTAGACATTAAACCGATAGTTATAAATAAGAATAACTAATTTATAAATATAATTTTTAATAATACAAAACCGTCGTTGAAGTCAGCCAAAGTCTAAAATTTATGTTTTCCTACAGACTACTATATAGTGGCAAGTAGGGTCGAACCCACATGGAAGGCTTGTGAACAAATTTTGTTCCAAATTTTTTTCAAAAAGACAAATTGTTGTCAGTAATGGGGAAACTTTCTATATTTTTTATATTTTTTAAACTTCAATAACGAAGTATAGTAACACCAAATTTTTTTTGGTTTTTTTATAAACTATAATGAAACATGAAGATGACTGAAAACAGTAATAGAGATATAAAATGATGAAAAATTAACAATCAAGAGAACTTCCCTCAAGGAAAAACATTATTTTATTGGTTTAAAAAATAATTCTTATTTAATTATGATTTGTTTTTATTTAACACTTTAAAAAAAGAATGACTTATATCCCTCACTAGGAGTTAAGTCATATAGTTTGATCAATCCTGAAGTTCTCTACTCCAAGAGAGTTCAACTATGAAAGTTCTGATTTAAAAAGTACAACAGAACAACTCACCATTAGTTATGATGTTTTAATTTTGATTTAAAGGAATTAGAAGTTGAATCCTCAATCAAACTCCCTAAATGATTTTGGTGTTTTGAAATTTAGTGAAAGTGGAATGATACAGTTGAATGAATTCAGCACTGATCTCTTCGAACACTTCTGAATAAATAAAAAATGATAAAGTGAAAAGGAATATGAAAATACCAAAAAAACTAAAATTAATCCCCAAACTCGAATATTTATCCAAAAATCATGTTCATTATTATATAAACATAAAACACACAATTACTGTAAAATAAATTGAAAATAAATAATAGAAGAAGACTCCCCTGTGACAACAATAACTGCACTACTCAACTCTTTATATCTATAGGAAGAAGAAAGATCTCTGATATTTTCTTAGATCTGCTCTACTCTGATGAGTGAGAAATTATTGATTCTCCTAAAATTTATCCCAATGGAATCCCCCCACCAGATTTGCTACCACTTTGTTTTATATTTCATTAGTCATCTTCTTGCATCCTCACTAGCTTATTTCCACCGACATACTTTGGTTCTTTAATCTTTGACCGAACACGTGCTTTTTTGGGTGCATTTCACGTCACACCATCTTTTCCCTTGTAATTAAATTCCTGTGAGTTAGTTGAATGTATTTAGATGTGTTTCTGGCTCTTGTGTGAACCTTCATAGTAAAGAATAAAATTTAGTAGTAAAAAAACATGATTAAAGCTAATTAATATATGTTTGTTATTTTTTAAGTTTAATGTTTTAAAACTAATTAAAAAGTTAATTCATTTTAATTAATTAATATTTTAGTTGATAATTATTATTTACTTTTATATTATTTATTTAATAAACCTTTTGTAAAAATAAAATTATTCACTTAATAATATTATGGTAAAACTTTAGTTAACTAATAATGTATGAATTTAATAATGTTTAATATCTATTTTTATTAATACATTTTTTAAATACCTAAAATATTTAAAAAGTTAATTTATTAAAGTATTTAATATTTTATCAATTTTTTTTATAAATTATTCATTATTTAAATTTATGTGTTTAATTATATTTATTGATTATTATTATTATTAATTTTTAATTATTTTTTAATGTTATATAATTTAGATTAGTTTTTTTTATTTTCCTTTTCCCCATTTTACTCTCTTCAGCATGTCTAGGGGGGTTCAATAAGCTTCCCCTACATGTAGCGGTAGCACTAGGTTATCCTCGGCTCAAACCAACGTCAACTCCCTCCTTCATCCTGAGGTGATAGAACTCTGGGTAGTGGTGAGCGGTGGTCAAGATTCAGTTATAGGTGGCTCGAGGTCTCAAAATATGACTTCTCATCAAATATAAGAAAGGTGGCATCGAATGATCTTAAGATGGGGCACATGAGGGGTTCATCTAGAACAAGAGATTTTCCATCATCACAAAAACAACACCCTAGTTCGAGCTCTGGTGGTATGTGGAGAAACTAGAACTCCACGAACTAGTGTGTGGAGAGACTCCTGGTGGTAAACAGGGCTCGGTTCATCCTCATAATGGTGGTGAACTCGGAGAGTCTCTTATCCGTCTGTAGATCTGGAAATTCCCTTCTCAAATCAGAGAGTGAGGTGGCTTCATCGGTGGTCTCAGGCTTGGAATCCTAGTGGCATGGGTCATTTCATCCCTGGGTATGGAACCGATGGTGAGAATGGTGAATGAGATTTGTTGTGTCACCATTATTTTCTGACAGTGCGAATAGAAGGAAGACCAACTACGGTGTGAGTGGATCAGTTGAATATCATATACGAGATGGAGAAAGGGGATGTGCGAAGGTAGGTTGAAGCGGTGTTTAAGGAAGAATGTAGTGATACGTAAGGTTCCAATATGAAGAATGAGCAACGAGGAATGACTGGTTGCGGTGGATGGGAAGAGGATGGTGCCACCAGAAAAGTGAAACTGTTAGGATGAAACTGTGTGTGAAAAGTGAAATGGTTGAAGCGAGGGGAAATGTTGATGTGTGAACAGATCAGTGGAAATGGTAGGTCCATTTAGGGTGAGACAATAAAAGGGAAGGGGTTGTTGTTGCACCATAAGGGAAACAGTGTCACACTGTAGTGAGAGGAAATGGTTTCACAGTTCTACGACATAACAGTTTCATTGTAAAACTATAATAATGTTAAAGAAATTAAAATTTTAATTAAAATACAAACATAATTATTAATTGAAAACAAGAAAAATTAAAACAATAAATAATGAAAATTTTAAAAATAAATAAAATTATCAAAAAAATTAATATGTAAATTAATTTATTAAAAGATTAAAATTAAAGGGAACTTATATTAGGAAAAAATAACAACTTAAATTTAAAAAATTACATCACTAAAAACTAATAGATAAAAACACTAAACCATATAATAAATTATATGACTATAAAATTAAGGTAATACTTACATCAATTATTTTAAAAAATTAAAAATAAATAATTACTTATAAAAAATTATTAGTTATTAAATTTATTTATAAAATTACAAAAGTAGTAATATTTAGTAAAAAGTACACAGATAAATAATTAAATCATTAAAAATTAATTATATAGATGTTGAAAAATGTTGTAAAAATAAGGCCAAATCAAATTCCCCCACACATATGCATTGTTTTTTCACAAACATCCTAATGATTTATAATCCTTAAAAACAGAAAAAAAAATTTCAGATTTAGCTCAAAATATAACATATCCTAAAATTGTAAAAAGGGGAAAGAAATATGTTAATAATATTTTGAAAATAAAATAATTCAAATCAATCTTTCCCTAAAAAACTATCACTGGTAGTCTAGAGAGAATGAATCATCAAAAAATGAAATTTTACTACCTCATATGTGATACTACTTAATAATTCATTTCAATCCAAGATTTGGCTTTAAGTCCAAGAGTGACAACTTATAAGATATCAGTGGAATTAAAAACATAATAGTAGGAACTTGGTACATTGAACATCTCCTATGTTCTAAAAATAAAGATTTTTTTGAATCGCCGTACTTATAAATGGTAGATGACTCCCATATAAACCAATTGTACCCTTCTTCATCTGGCGTTCACCATTCCCCTCACCTTAATGAACTCGTTCTTGACCCTAGACACTTTATTAAAATTTCCCAATCCATGTATCATGTGATAAGCACTATACATGCACACTTATTCAAAGTGTATAATGGGATTAAAGTTTATATAAACACACCAAGAATCTAGGGTCTTAGTGATTTACCATGGGATACCAAATGCCAAGAATACTCCAGTTTCTAAATATTTATATAAAAACCATATACTTTGGCTCATTAACATGATTAATTTTAATATATTAAATAAAATGTGTGTCCCCTAGGATCAATTCAAACTTCCAGTTCCTAATGTTATGATCTCAACTCCACTAAAAGGTAACTCATATCACTCTTAAAAGTAGTTCATAAACCAAATATTCATAAAACCACTAATCATGGTCTCTCAGTAATCATACGAAATAAAAAATTTCTATTTAAAAGAAACTCTGAACTACTAATCAAACATCCTTCTAAAGCAATACCCATTTGAGAAACAATGTAAATACTAAAAGGATGAATGAAATTTTGACAATTTCGAAAACAATTACCCATTTTAAAAAAAAATATTTTAAAGAATAGTGGAAATTTAAGGGATTCTAATAAAAAAAATTTTATCTCAGTAAAGAATTGACCCCTCCCCCATAATTAAAACCCAACATTGTCCCCAAATTTAATTATTAGGTAGAGAAGAAAAATTAAACATTTATGTTTCAAAATGGGTTTTCAACATATTAGATTTATAACATGTATTGTGTTTTGGTGATATTAAAAGAATGTTTTTCCACAATGAATAACTTTACAACAGGTTCATATGCCCAAAGACAACATTAACATTTAAGTCAGTGATAAAGATATTTAATTAATCTCAAGGTTTTTCATGTAACATTTGGGTGCATAATTTACTGTGTATAACCATTTAAAAAAATTGAATTCAATAATATGTTCAATTATGAATACAAAGTTCATTATATGCAACCGAAAAATAAGAATATTGAAATAGAAATCCAACATCAACACCCCACCCCCACACTTACGTTCAACAAATGAAGTAGTCTTAAAATATCAATGAATTTGAATTTCCAAAAATTGGCACATACAATTTTTTTTCAAACAAGAAAGAAAGGAAACATATTTTAAATTCTAGAAATTTTTTTAAAGTAACCATCACTAACTCACCATTAGTAGTTTATCAGAAAGTTACCATTAAGATAACTCATTGACAGAAGTGAAAAAAAGGCTCAAGAACAATAGTAGGTCAATGAATCACTGTTGATCTGAGTAAAAGTGACTCATTAGTGAATTTTTATAAAAGTAAACTAGATAAAATAAATAAATGAAGAAATTATGAAACTCCCCTGAATTAATGTTTTTCAATAATCCTCCTACATGGGAATTTCACTACCTTGTGACATAGTAGTAGAATCCTAAAATATAAAATAAGAAACAAGATAATAATAAAATAAACAACCTGAATTTCACAAAAAAAGATCCTGATTTTTTTATTAAAATTCAAAAAATAAAAAAACTAAAAGAAATAATCATGAACCATGAGCTCCATCCCATGAAGCGTTATGTTTAAATGTATTCATCTAGACTTTATTCAGCATCAATTTCTAAGAATTGTGAAGGCATCCAATCCCCTCAACTGTCCCTCAAAATAAATTATCACTCTATGACTATTAACCAACATATGTTTGTTCTCTTCAGCAACAATCTCAAAAACACCATTCTTAAGCACTCTCACCACAATAAAAGAACCATACCATTTGAAGTTATGTTTTTCTGCAAATAGTTTAAGTTTAGATTTAAAGAGAATGAACTTCTGTAAATGTTTAATTTCTTTGGTATTTATGGTATAATCATGAACATTTTTAGGCTTATCTTTATAAATACTGGAATTTTCATATCTATCTCTCTCCTAATATCATCTAGATCACTCAGATCATGAAATATCCTCACACAAGCCCTCTTTAAATCAAAATTCAGACCTGTAACTGCACAATATGACTTGTGTTGCAACTCCGTAGGCAAATAAAAGCACATTATAAACAAAATCCTATAAGGTGACACAACTATTGGGGTCTTGAAAGCATTTCTATATTCCCAAAAAGCATCATCTAGTTTAAGATACCATTTTTTCCAAGAATTTGAAACAATTTTCTGAAGAATCTGTTTCGGTTTTCCATTAGAACTCTCCACTTGTTCACTAGACTATGTATGATAAGAAATTCCAGTTTTATTAACACAACCTCATTTTTTCACAAAAGACTAAAATATTTTCATTTTAAAGTGTGTTACATTATCATTGATGAAGGATTTTGGGACTCCAAATCTTGAAAGGATGTAATTTTTCAAAAAATGTATGACATTGTTTTCTTGATTATTGGAAAGTTTCACAGAATCAATCCACATTGAAACATAATCACCAACAACAAGAATATAATAATTCCCATGAGAAGATGTAAATGGAACCATGAAATATAAACCTTAGACATCAAAAAGATCTACTATAAGAATACCTTTTTGGGGTAACTCATTATTCTTACCCAAATTTCCCAACCTCTGAAATTTATCACAGTCAACTACATAACTCATTGCATCCTTAAAAAGTGAGGGCCAATAAAAAATAGATTATAAGACTTTCTATGTAGTCTTCTCACCACCATGGTGACCTCCCCAAGGTGAGGAGTGACACCACTCTAAGATACGCAACATTTCTACCTCGAAAACACACCCCCGAAGAATACCATCTTCACATCTTATAAAAAGAAGGGGATCATCCCAAAAATAGTATCTAAGTTAAGAAATAAAATTCTTTCTTTGGTTATTAGATATTTTTTTTGAAAATACACCTACTGCAAGGAAGTATTTAAAATTTTCTTATCAAGCAGATTGCCTAACTAACATAGTGAGCAGTTTTTCATCAGGGAAGGACGAGTTTATCTCCTTTGGATCATCACAATGGGTATGTGGATACATAGATAAATGGTCAATAACTAAATTTTCATCTCTCTAATTATCCCTAATCTCTAAATAAAACTCTTGCAACAAAATAATCCATCTAAAAATGTCACGACCCGCCCTCGGGATCCGTGTTGTGACTACCCCAAGCCCGCCTTCCATAGGCCAGGGGCTGGCGACTAGCACCAAGGCGTAATTCCCGGTAAAAAGGGAAGGCATTACCTTTGTAAAGTAAACAAACACCACAGAGTAAGCAAGCGGAAAGTAAACACTATGTAAAAACAGAGTACAACTGAAAGTGCGGAAAAGTAAATGGGCCAGTATACAAACCCAAACTGAAAGTAAAGTACAACTCAAAAGAGAAAACAACAACTGTAAAGTAAATGCCGCTACTCTGAGCTATCCACTGGAAATCCCACCTGAAGGGTGAGTACAGATAGCTCCACTACTCCTCGGGTCCCGCCGTCCACTCCGAGTACGTCCCGCCCAGTGGTCCACCTCCAGGTACCGTCCTGCTCTACAAGCCTCAGCCAAGATCAACGATGTCTGTCGTCTGCAACCAACACAACGTAGTGCGGGCATAGCCCATGCAGGGGTGAGTATAAGCTACCCAGTAGGTACCCCGAGACCCCCAAAGGTCTCCCAAAATCCACAAAGGATAAACCAAAAAAGGAAGATACAAACACGAAGTAACAATCGACACTGCTTAGGTATATGCCCATAAATATACCTAAGTCATCAATTCCAATACGCTCCAACCTCCGAGCCCAAGTACAACTCATTCCACACAGGAAAGTAAACGTATTCCACACAGGAAAACAAAACGAAATCCACATAGGATAGCACAACTCAATCCACACAGGAAAGAAACAAGATTCATCTCACACGGGTATACTTCTTCTAAATACGATAAAGATGATCTCTGATCCATCTAAGTCGTCGGACCCACGAAGGATCGATAGGTAACTAACCCCCACAAAACCACACAGGATCGGGCCCACACAGGACCTGTAGGCGCTGGTTCACACAGGACCGCTGAGCGCAAAGACCCACACAGGATCGGACCCAAACAGGATCGGGCCCACACAGGACCTGTAGCACTGATCCACGTAGGATCGCTGAGTGTTGTAGTCGTCGTCGTCGAATCCACACAGGATCTCTGTACTGTCGTCGTCGCAGTCACAGTAGCAGTAGCAGTAGCAGTAGTAGTCACAGTAACAGTCGCAGCCATCACTAGGGTTCCCGCACACAGCAAGCTCGTACAGGAGGATCCGCTCCACAATCCGAGAGGCTGATACATCAACTGTCACAAAGTCCAGAGTTGATGTATCCAAAAGTTCTGTATCGTCAACAGGAACTCAACGCAGCAGAAGGCACGTCGATCGAACGCCCGGTCTGAGAGTTATTGGCTTTTTCGTCCCAGGGGCCCGGTTGGTTTTTAAGGCAAAACCAACCTAACCATACTCCACCTGCGTCCAAACCTCGGGCGGAGTATGCTAAAAGATCCGTCTCACTAAGAGGAACACAACAAGGCTGACAGCACATCAATCGGGCGTCTGTAGCTCAAGATATGAGTGTTTCCGCTCCGAAGGCCCGGTTGGTTTCGTGTACGAACCAACCCGGCCGAACTCAAAGTATTCCGAAACCCTGAGTGTAATATACCGAAACGACCGTCTCGATCCAAGGATCGTGTTGCCGTAGACGGTTCATCAATCGGAGGTCTGTAGCTCATGTAATGAGCAAAAGACCGAAGTCAATTCGAAAACTGGGGGTCCGGGTCCGGGCCGACCCGGCCCGACCCCCCCTGGGTTGGCCCGAACCGGACCGACCGGCGGTGGTCCGGCATGGACAGGCGCGGCCCAGCCGGCAGTGGCGCGGCCTGGCACCGCTAGGTGCCACGCGCGGGGGGCATGGCTCCCTCTTCCAGCTGGAGGCGCGGCTTAAGCCGCCCCTTTTTGGAGAACCGGCCCCCTTCGTGGGGGCCTGCTTGAGGGAAATTGGGGGGCCGCCTGCCCCCCCCTTCATAAATGGGGGGGCATTTGAGTTGACCGGGGGAATTAAATTCCCCCGGTTTTCCCCTTCCGGCCGGCCCACCTGGCCGGCCGGTTCTTCTTCAACGGACCGGTAAAGCCGGTCCCCTTCCGGCTTCCGACACCGGCGGCCCGGAACTGGCCGCGGTGTTCGTCGTCCGGCGCAGTGCAACGACACTGCGCCCCTCCGCCGCGGCCCCGCTCCGGCCGCGGCGCCTTCGATTCCCTTCGACGCGGCGTGACGACGTCGCGTTCATGATAAACTTCTCGTGGCGCGGCGCGACAGCGCCGCACGATTATAGCCTTGCGATTTCCGTGTGGTGCGACGGCACCACGCCATCTCGTACATCCACGAGGAAATAATATTCAAGAACAGAGGAGAGGGAATTCGGCCGTGTTTGTGCGGTCCGGCCCCCCTCTCGTTAGTCGATAACACTTAACAATAAACCTCAAAACTTTTCAAGCTAGAACCATGAACGAGAATAAATAATTAACCAACAACAACCCCTACCTTGGTTCAAGATCAATGATCGTCAGTGATCCTCGGAATACAACGTCACGGAGGTCGGGCGTCGCGGTAATCGTTCGTCAAATCCGTTGACGAAGAGGTACGTCCGAAGAGGTACGTCGTTGGCGAATCTTCTTAATTCGACGAAGGGAGTTCGAGGAGGAAGCGGTGTTTCCTTTCGTTGACACGGAAGACGTCGTCGATCTTTGGAGACAACCGGCTACGAAGAAGAGAGGAGCGGTGTTCTTCGTCGGAGCTTGAGCATTTTTCGTCAAAGTTTTAAGAAGAAAGAGGAGCTCTCAAATCCTCTCAAGATGGCTAAACAATTCTAACCAAATAAAATAAGCTAAGGTCATATTTTATTTACTCAACCAAACCATTTGAATTTCAAAGGTTTGAATTAAGACAACTCAACCCATTAAATAACCCAACTTGCCAACTTAATTTAAAAGGGGAGTTTAAGGAAGAAGATGAGGGGATGGGGTTCGTGTGGGTCCCACCACACTTAATCCTCCCAAGGGAGGTTAAGTGGATGTGGGTCCCACCTTTAACTCCCTTTGGGAGATGTTAACCAACAAAATAAAAATAAAAAGTGTTTCCACATTTTTATTTAACTTCTTATGATTTCTCCCAAAAACTGACTTTCGACCCGCAATAAACGTAACCTCGGAAAAGGTCCCCTTAAGCGAATATCGGCGTTGCGAGTTCATTGGTGCCCTCGGAATTTGATTCCGGGCACCGGTTCAAATGTTAGAAATTCCCGCTCATTCGTTCACTGAACGTACCCGAGCCAAACTCCGGAAATTGATTCCGGGCACTCCGGGCCTCGGAATCAGGTGCCGTCAGAAACCACACTCTTGTAAAATTCCAAAGAAAATTAAGAAAAAATTTACCTTGAATTTTACGGGTCTTTACATTACTCCCATCTCAGGGCTTTACGTCCCCGTAAAGATACATCAAAAACTAGGGAAACAAATGAGGGTACTGAGCACGCATCTGAGCCTCCTGCTCCCATGTGCTCTCCTGGAGGTTCCCATGCTGCCATCTGATGCGCACAAGAGGAATCGATCGCCCACGTAGGACCCGCTCCTGTTGATCCTCTATCTCCACCGGGACCTCCGTAAAAGTCTCCCCATCGTCAACGTCAAGCTCCCCATGGTCAATGATGTGCGTCGGGTGGTGCACGTATCTCCTCAGCTGGGATACGTGGAAGACGTTGTGCACCCGGTGCAACTGAGGTGGCAGAGCCAGGCGATAAGCCACCTCGCCAACCCTGCTGAGGACCTGGAAGGGTCCGATTAAGCGCGAAGATAACTTGCCGCCTCGGCCAAATCTCCGAATACCACGTCGAGGTGAGACCCACAAGAAGACGTGGTCGCCATCCTCGAACTCCAGTGGCCTCCGCCTCCTGCCAGCGTATGACTTCTGCCGGCTCTATGCTGTCCTCATCCGCTCTTGGATGACCTGGACCTTCTCTGTCGTGGCCTGGACCATCTCCGGTCCCACCAGTGCTAACTCCCCAGGGTCTGTCCAGCACAAAGGAGATCTACAAGGTCGGCCGTACAACGCCTCATACGGTGCCATCCCGATGATGGAGTGGTAGTTGTTGTTGTACGCAAACTCCACCAAGGGTAGGTGGTCCTCCCATCTACGACCAAAGTCAAGGACACATGCGCGGAGCATGTCCTCGAGAGTTTGAATGGTCCTCTCCGTCTGACCATCCGTCTGAGGGTGAAATGCTGTGCTCAGACGTATCTGCGTCCCGAACACCTCCTGTAACCCCTTCCAAAGCTGGGAAGTAAAGCGATCATCTCAATCAGAGACGATAGATGATGGCATACCGTGGAGCCGCACAATCTCCTGAACGTAGATATGTCCCAAGCTCTCTACTGAGCCCTGCTCTCTGATGGGTAAGAAGTGTGCCGACTTGGTGAGTCGGTCAACAATCACCCAGATGGAGTCGTGACCTCTGGAAGTGCATGGAAGTCCAGTCACGAAGTCCATAGATATGCCGTCCCACTTCCACTCCGGAACCTCCAAGGGCTGTACCAAGCCTGCTGGTACCTGATGCTCTGCCTTCACCTGCTGGCAGGTGAGGCATCGAGAAACGAACTCTGCTACAGCCTTCTTCATGCCCGTCCACCAGTGCTGTCGTCTGAGGTCCTGGTACATCTTCGCCACTCCAGGATGTACCGCCAAAGGAGAAGTGTGAAACTCTCTCAGCACTTCCTCTCGCAAGGCAACTGGTACCATGGTACGTCCTCTGAAAAGGATGTCATGCTCTGCTCCAAGGGAGAAACCATCAGGTGCATGTCCCGAGGATATCTGTGCACGCCGTGTCTCACAGTCAGCGTCCTCACGCTGTGCCCCTCTGACCCGCTACAGTAGAGGAGGGGTGACTTTGAGAGACTGGAGGAAGGCTGCTCCATCTCTATCCATGAAGGATATCTGCAAAGAGACTAGCTACTCCGTCGCCTCCTCAAGTAGCTGAATGCCCGTCCTCCTACTGAGGGCATCAGCTACTACGATCCCCTTTCTCCTTAACGTACGGCAAAGCTGCAAATATTTCTCCTTTGCCGAAAAGTGAAATCTGGTATCATCCCCTGGATGAACCACATTCCTTGCCTAATACAGTCAATCCCGTCATGATTAGTTAATTCATGGCATGGAGGACATCGTAAGGCCTCGACGCTGCTACCAAGAGATCCAACTATTACTCTCGCCTCCAAGGTTTGAGTGACTTTGTCGGCATCAGTGTGTGGTCACTGGGTTTCCTCTAGTAAGAATCTCGCAAGTGAGGGTCAAGTCAACAGTTTTTAACCAGCACCTATTAGTAAAAACAAACAAATGACAAGAAAACAGAAGTCACCAAGGCAAGTATCTTTATTACATAAACTTAAAGTACAAGGACACAAGGCAACACAATCTACGAAGCTAGAGGCATTATGGGAAAAGGCCTCTATGCCTGGAGCTAGTCCCACACTAGTCCACCCGCTTCCTGAGCTCCATGATCATAAGCTTCAGCTGCCTGAAGCTGTGCTCTCCCCTGAGGTCGGGGTGGACCTCCTCGTGGTGGTGGTGGTAGAGCCTCAAAGCGTCGCCCACCACCTGCTGCTCGGCCAGCTCCTCTGCCTCGTCCTCCTGTTCCCTGCGGACCTCCACGGTCGAACCTCTACCTCTGCCTAGGTGGTTCCTCAACCGTCTGCTGCTCCTCTGCATGGCGGGTCGGGCAGTCACGAGCCATGTGGCCCTGCCCGCCGCATGCATAACACTGTCTTCCACTCGAAAGACTAGCTTCGTGCTGTGCACACCGCACTGCTGAGCCAGTGTCCTGAGGTCGTCTTCCTGAAGGTCTGGTCTTCCTGGACCCCTGAGTCATCCGTCGACTACCTGCTGCAGATGACTCTGCCACGTGCCACCCTGCGGTGTGTCTCGGTGCTGGTGTAGACTCAGCAAGGAAGCTCTCGATCAAAAGGGCCCGCTCTAGTACTCCTGTCTGAGTAGGTATGCTGAGGGAGATCAGAGATGCCCTGATCTCATGTCTCAGACCCTGCTCGAAGGTCCGGGCCTGGAAGAATGGGTCTCGTACCATGTCGGTCGAGTAGCGTGAGAGATCAGTAAATCTCCTCGAGTACTGAGCGACCGTCATGCTGCCCTGCCGCAGCTGAAGAAGCTCCTGGATACGCACCGCACGTAGGGTGGCTGGGACGAACTCCGAGAGGAAGAGGCTCTCAAAGTCTGTCCATAGAAGAGATGCCTCATCGTGCACCTGGAGAATCAAGCTCCACCATCGTCCTGCTACTGCGTGTAGTAGGCTCGCAGCGAGGATCACCATGAGGTCTTCTGGTGTCCTCACTAGCCTAAACACACGTACCACTGCCTCCAGCCAGTCCTCTGCTGCCTGGGGATCTGTCTCCCCGCGAAACCTGGGTGGTCGTTGGCACTGAAACTCATGCAGTGCGCTGAGGCGACGTGCATCGTCAGCGGCTGGTGCTGGAAGTATCGGTGGCTCGACGGGTAGAGCTACCGCTGCTGCCAGTGCTGACAAAGGGCCATGCACCGAGGCCTCATCGCTCGGTGGGCTGTCGTCACACTCAACTCTCGGAACCCTAGCTGGCTGCCGTCGTGGGGCCATCCTGAAAAGGAATCAGGTGCACCAAGGTCAAACAGTATACCTGGTGTGCTGATATAAGTAATCACAAAGAAAACATTGAAACACACACGCAATCAATGTTTTCGTGCATTACGTCGGAAATCAGAAGTCAGGGTCCTGGTGTACGGATACGTCGGCCGCCCTACCAACACTTCACTCCCTGGACTGATAACCACACTCAATACGCTAAACATTATTGCTTCACATAGAAAAGATCAGAGTTCGCGGTAGAACCGAACTCCTCTGATTCCAATTTGTCACGACCCTCCCTCGGGGTCCGTGCCGTGACTACCCCATGCCCGCCTTCCATAGGCCAGGGGCTGACGACTAGCACCAAGGCGTAAATCCCAGTAAAAGGGAAGGCATTGCCTTTGTAAAGTAAACAAGCACCACAGAGTAAGCAAGCATAAATTAAACACTAAGTAAAAACAGAGTACAACTAAAAGTGCGGAAAAGTAAATGGGCCAGTATACAAACCCAAACTGAAAGTAAAGTACAACTCGAAAGGGAAAACAGCAACTGTAAAGTAAAAGCCGCTACTTCGAGCTATCCACTGGAAATCCCACCTGAAGGGTGAGTACAGATAGCTCCACTGCTCCTCGGGTCCCGCCGTCCACTCCGAGTACGTCCCGCCCAGTGGTCCACCTCCAGGTACCGTCCTGCTCTGCAAGCCTCAGCTAAGATCAACGATGTCCGTCGTCTGCAACCAACACAACGTAGTGCGGGCATAGCCCGTACAGGGGTGAGTATAAGCTACTCAGTAGGGACCCCGAGACCCCCGAAGGTCTCCCAAAATCCACAAAGGATAAACCAAAAAAGAAAGATACAAACACGAAGTAACAACCGACACTGCTTAGGTATATTCCCATACATATACCTAAGTCATCAATTCCAATACGCTCCAACCTCCGAGCCCAAGTACAACTCAGTCCACACAGGAAAGTAAACGTATTCCACACAGGAAAACAAAATGAAATCCACATAGGATAGCACAACTCAATCCACACAGGAAAGCAACAAGATTCAGCTCACACAAGTATACTTTTTCTAAAGACGATAAAGATGATCTCTGATCCATCTAAGTCGTCGAACCCACGAAAGATCGATAGGTAACTAACCCCCGCAAGACCCACACAGGATCGGGCCCACACAGGACCTGTAGGCGCTGGTTCACACAGGACCGCTGAGCGCAAAGACCCACACAGGATCGGACCCACACAGGATCGGGCCCACACAGGACCTGTAGCACTGATCTACGTAGGATTGCTGAGTGCTGTAGTCGTCGTCGTCGAATCCACACAGGATCTTTGTACTGTCGTCGTCGCAGTCACAGTAGCAGTAGCAGTAGCAGTAGTAGTCACAGTAACAGTCGCAGCCATTACTAGGGTTCCCGCACACAGCAAGCTCTTATAGGAGGATCCGCTCCACGAGCCGAGAGGCTGATACATCAACTGTCACAAAGTCCAGAGTTGATGTATCCAAAAGTTCCGTATCGTCAACAGGAACTCAACGCAACAGACGGCGCGTCGATCGGACGCCCGGTCTGAGAGTTATTGGCTTTTTCGTCCCAGGGGCCCGGTTGTTTTTTAAGGAAAAACCAACCCGACCATACTCCACCTGCATCCAAACCTTGGGCGAGGTATGCCAAAAGATCCTTCTCACTAAGAGGAACACAACAAGGCTGATGGCACGTCAATCGGACGTCCGTAGCTCAAGATATGAGTATTTCCGCTTCGAAGGCCCGGTTGGTTTTGTGTACGAACCAACCCGTACGAACTAAAAGTATTCCGAAACCCTGAGTGTAATATACAAAAACGACCATCTCGATCCAAGGATCACGTTTCCGCAGACGGTTTGTCAATCGGAGGTCCGTAGCTCATGTTATGAGCAAAAGACCAAAGTCAATTCGAAAACGGGGGGTCCGGGTCCGAGCCGACCCGGCCCGACCCCCCCCCCCCTGGGTCGGCCCAAACCGGGTCGACCCGACCCGGGTCCGGCGCGGCGGCACGGACAGGTGCGGCAACGCGGCCTGGCGCCGCTGGGTGCCCCGCGCGGGGGGCATGGCCCCCGCTTCCAGCTGGCGGCGCGGCTTAAGCCGCACCTTTTTGGAGAACCGGCCCCCTTCGTGGGGGCCTGCTTGAGGGAAACCGGGGGTCCGCCTACCCCCCCTTAAAGAAACCGCCCCCCTTCATAAATGGGGTGGAATTTGAGTTGACCGGGGGAATTAAATTCCCCTGGTTTTCCCCTTCCAGTCGGCCCACCTGGCCGGCCGGTTCTTCTTCAACGGACCGGTAAAGCCGGTCCCCTTTCGGCTTCCGACACCGGCGGCCCGGCGAGCCGCCGGTCTTCCCGTCTCGCCGCGGCCCGGAACCGGCCGCGGTGTTCATCGTCCAGCATGGTGCGACGGCACCGCGCCCCTCCACCGCGGCCCCGCTCCGGCCGCGACGCCTTCGATTCCCTTCGACGCGGCGCGACGGCGTCGCGTTCATGAGAAACTTCCCGTGGCGCGGCGCGATGGCGCCGCGCAATTATAGCCTTGCGATTTCCGCGTGGTGTGATGGCACCACGCCATCTCGTACATCCACAAGGAAATAATATTCAAGAACAGAGGAGAGGGAATTCGGTCGTGTTTGTGCGGTCCGGCCCCCCTCTCGTTAGTCGATAACACTTAACAATAAACCTCAAAAATTGTCAAGCTAGAACCAAGAACGAGAATAAATAATTAACCAACAACAACCCCTACCTTGGTTCAAGATCGATGATCGTCAATGATCCGCGGAAGACAACGTCGCAGAGGTCAGGCGTCGCGGTAATCGTTCGTCAAATCTGTTGACGAAGAGGTACGTCCGAAGAGGTACGTCGTTGGCGAATCTCCGTAAGCCGACGAAGGAAGTTCGAGGAGGAAGCGGCGTTTCCTTTCATTGACACGGAAGACGTCTTCGATCTTTGGAGACAACCGGCTATGAAGAAGAGAGGAGCGGTGTTCTTCGTCGGAGCTTGAGCGTTCTTCGTCAAAGTTTGAAGAAGAAGGAGGAGCTCTCAAATCCTCTCAAGATGGCTAAACAATTCTAACCAAATAAAATAAGCTAAGTTCTTATTTTATTTTCTTAACCAAACCATTTGAATTTCAAAGGTTTGAATTAAGACAACTCAACCCATTAAATAACCCAACTTGCCAACTTAATTTAAAAGGGGAGTTTAAGGAAGAAGATGAGGGGATGGGGTTCTTGTGGGTCCCACCACACTTAATCCTCCCAAGGGAGGTTAAGTGGATGTGGGTCCCACCATTAACTCCCTTTGGGAGAAGTTAACCAACAAAATAAAAATAAAAAGTGTTTCCACATTTTTATTTAACTTCTTATGATTTCTCCCAAAAACTATCTTTCGACCCGCAATAAACGCAACCTCGGAAAAGGTCCCCTTAAGTGAATATCGGCGCTGCGAGTTCATCGGTGCCCTCAGAATTTGATTCCGGGCACCGGTTCAAAAGTTAGAAATTCCCGCTCGTTCGTTCACTGAATGTACCCGAGCCAAACTTCAGAAATTGATTCAGGGCACTCCGGGCCTCGGAATCAGGTGCCGTCCGAAACCGCGCTCTTGTAAAATTCCAAAGAAAATTAAGAAAAAATTTCCCTTGAATTTTACGGGTCTTTACAAAAAATCCTCGTTATTTTTCATTCATAGATATTAAGTACTTAAAAGTAGAATGATCAGTGAAAATGATGACTTCTGAGCCTTACAAATATTATCTAAACTTCTCCAGTGCAAAAAAAAACATCTAGCAATTCGTTTTCCATGGTGGTAAAGTTATTTTGGGCCTCATATAGCAGTCTACTAGCATAATATACCACATGAAACTTTCTATATATCTTCTATCCAATGAAAAAACCTACATCCACATCACTAGAATCATAAATAAGTTCAAAAGGTAATTTCAACTCTCGTGAAGTGATGATGTGTGATGTAATTAGTGTTCCTTTTAATATATTGAATGATTTCAAATAGTTTTAATCAATGTAGATAGGTTAATCCTTAATAAGATGTAATCATAAAGACATTTTGATTTTGTAAAATAATTTTACGAATCTCTTGTTGAAACTAGCATGCCCAGGAAAACAAATAAAACCTTTAACATTTTTAAGAGGTGGAAATTTTTGAATGAATTGTACTTTAGACGTATAAACTTCAAAACCACTCATTGAAACATTATTACTAATCACAGCACCATTAGTGACTATTAATTGACACATCTTCCAATTAAGAACAAGGTTTGTTTCAATGAATCTTTCCAAAACTAATTCATGATTTCCAAGACAAGTATCAATAGTACTACCCACAAATGAGAAATCATCCATGAAGACCTCAATGATTATTTCAATCATGTATGAAAAGATATCCAAAATAAACCTTTGAAAGGTATCTGGAGCTCCATACAACCAAAACAGAATTCTCTTTTATGAAAATGTCCCAAATGGGTATGTGAAAGTGGCCTTTTAATGATCCTCTAGAGCTACATGAATCTGGCTGTAACTATAATACCAATCCATGAAATAGAAAAATTCATTTCAAGAAATCCATTCAAGAATTTGATCATGGAAGGGCATTGGAAAATGTTCCTTCCTAGTGGATTCATTAATCATCATATAATCTATACAAACTCTCCATCTATTGGCTTCCCTAACTATAATCTCTTTATTTACTTCATTTTTAACAATAGTCAAACCTTCCTTCTTAAGGAAAACCTGGATAGGGCTGATCCAAGTGCTATCAGAAATTGGATAAATAATTATAGTTTTAAGTAGCATGATTAATTACACTCTCACAACTTATTTCATGTTTGGATTTAATCCTTTTTGACACTCTATCCTTTGCTTATAGTCCTTCTCCATAGGAATTTATCCCATGAAGAATAAGGGACTAATAACCTTTATATCAGCTATGGTCCAACCTATGACAGATTTAAACCATTTCAATACTCTCAACAATATTTATTCATTATATTCTTTATGGTTAGAAAAAATTATGACAGGAAAAATGGAATTCTCAAACGAAAATTAATATTTATGATATGCAGGAAATGGTTTATGTTCTAGATTGGGTGGTTAAACAGTAGAAGGTAGACTCTTAGGATAGGGAGGTCTTATATTTTAAACATATCTCTTATTAAAAATTTGAAATGATGAAATATTTCCAATTTATATCTCATATTCACAATTGGCACTATTGCTAATAAAATTGGACGACACACTATACAGATTTTCCAGATCAGAACATAAAAATTAATCAAAGAAGAATCATTTAGTTGTCTCAATAGTTCTCCCTCAATATCATTAATGTGCCCAGAAATGGTGGTGTTAATAAAAACACCATCAAATTCACTCAAAAATCACACAATATTAGAAATAGAAGACTCTACTACAACAGAAACTAGAAATTTGTCCAGATCTAAATTTTTTTCCAAATTCTCTATTTGAGCAGAATTTTATATTTGTGAGAAAAACCCAACCTAATTCTTAGATTCCAAATTAATTTCTTGAACAGATGATTGATTTTCATATTATTTAGATTTTTCAATTGATTTTTCATATTCCATGGACTCTACCATTAAACAGTTTCATAAAAAGTTTGTTCTTCGACATTGTTAAACACATTAAACTCTTCTTGTTGTTCCCCAATATTAAAGTTTAGTTGTACCATATAAACATCAATAATAGCACCACTAGTGTCCAAGAAGGTCCTACCCAAAATTTTGTGAACATATTGATTACACTCCATATCTAGAACTAGAAATTCAACAAGCAAAACGGCTTCCCAAACCCAACTAAAAAGTCATCTATCCTACCCACATGATGAGTGAAAGATCTATCAGCTAACAGTAGTTTGAATGTGGTGGTTTGAAGATCACTCAACCTCAAATTTTTTAACAGTGATTATAAGAGATGATTAATGCTTTCACATAAATCATACAAACCATTGATATGATTATAATTTCTAAGGGTGAAAGGAATGAAAATACTACTAGTGTGTTTTAGTTTTGGTGGGGTTTTCTTTTTAATTACAATACTACACTCTTCAGTGAGGTTGTGTGTAGAAAACTCATCAAGTGTATTTTTTTTTATAAAAAATTTTCTTGAGAGATTTTCAGTAAGATGGAATTTTAATTAAATCTTGAATGAAAGGAATATTCACTTGGAGTTTAGACAAGAGACTAAAGAACTAAAGAAGTTCATCCTTTGTATTACTTTGAGGTATCCTCTTCTCAGGAAAATGGATGGGTATAGAAATTTTTTTCATAATAATAGGAATTTCCCTCAACTCTTTGCCTTATTTTTATTTACCTCTATTATTTTACTTTTCAGAATTTTTTTTTGCAAGATGTTTTATTGAATAATTAAGATTCTGAACATTTTGAAGGAATTTTTGTGAAATTTTAGAATAATTACAAAGCAGATTTATGTTGCCAGTTTCAATAGGATATTCATTCTTGTTATCTTTAGTGTTTTTTTCAGTCACAATTTGAGTATTTACCCTACTTATAGTAGCAAAATCCATTATTTTTTCCCTATAATTTAGTTTAGTTGTACTAGGGATCCAATCTTTGTAACTAGAAGTAAAATCCCTAGAAAGTTCGTATAGGTGTGTTTCCATATTTTGCATTCAAAAATCATTTTTTATTTTATCTGATTAATATTTGGTTTCATGTTTCTTCAGTTGATTCATAAATCTTACATCTTGAGAGTTAATTTTATTCAATATTAGATCCATATTAGAAGACATTTAATTATCATTGTTTCCTTATGAATTTGAAAACTCGCCCCTTTGTTGATTTTCAAAGTATGGTCTTGGTTGGTCTGAGTTATTGGGGGTAGTGGATTTTATAATTAAACCTTGATCATTCCATGATATATTTTCATGCTTCATATATCTTTGATTGTAATTTTTTTGAGAGAGGATCATCCTATGGAGGAATTATAGGACTATAGTTGAGAGAATTTAATTTTTCATCTTTTTGGGATGTCATTGTAAATGTTGGGAAACAAAATTCAGTATGACCAAACATTACACACTTGACACACTGCTCTATAAGTAATAGGTTGGTGTTTTGAAAAAAATGATGGTTAATAATTTTCTTAGAGTTTTGGTTCTATAATGATTGAATTTGGTTGGTTATTTCAGCAAGTTGATCTTGAGTTTCATTCCTTGAACTACTGTGTGGGTTTTTGTTAACTCTTTTTCTTCTTGAATTCTTATGTTGAGTGTTCAGTGTAATATTTTTAAAGATTTGACTCAAATCTACATCAGTCTTATCATTGTAATTACCCCTATCATCTTGATTAACTAAATTTTTTCTAGAGGAGGATAACCCTTCATAGAAGGTGTCTATGAGAAAGTGGTAATGGAGTAGATGATGGGTAAACATTAAAAGAAGATCCCTAAATCGATCCCAAACTTCATGAACAGATTCCTCGTCCTCTTGGTAAAAACTAGTGATTTTTGTTCTAAGTTTACCTTTATGTTTTGGGGATAAAATTTCATTATAAGGGAATTGTACACTTGATCCCAATTTTCAAAAATGTTTCCATCTAAACCTAAAAAACAATTCCTTGAATTACCTTTATGGAATATGGGGAAGTCTATTTTTATAAGTTCATTTTTAGATCGAAGAAGAGGTATTTGTTGCACAGTGTTGTCGAAATATCTAATGAAGACCAGAGAGTCCTCATTAGAATGTCTATTTAAGGTAAGAAGCTGCTCAATTTGTGACTGTTTCAATTCATTGTTTCAGGATCTAAGAGATAAACTAATGGAATGAAGGTTTCCTGAATCTTGAGGGAGTTGGATCTCCCTCATCACTGGAATTTCATTTTCCTCTATTATTTATGGATGGTTTTGGAATTAATTATATACAGGAAACCTATTGTCTAGATTCTATATATCAAATTTGTGTTTATTTTTCCTAAGAGTAGTGGTATGTTTATCTAATTCAAGGTTTAGGGGATCTAAACAATCCACAATATACCTAGTGTTCATGTAAAATATATCAATAAGTTGAATTCAGAATAAAAAAAAGTAGATAGTAACTTAGCTGTACAGAAAATAGTATCAATTTTGTAGGAAATGAAGCATATTGTTTTTATAGTTTTCAATTTTTCAATTTTGCTCAGATTTTTTATATGATTTTTATTGTTTTTTTAGAAAATGAATGACTTGTGTCTTCCCCTAAAACAACACCAAAAAACATGACATGACCATCATTGAAGTCAGCCAAAGTTTGAAATTTATTCTTTCTAAAAAAATACTATATATTTGAAAGTAGGGTCGAACCCACAAGGACGACTTGAGACCAAATTTATTTCCTAATACTTTTCAAAAAGACCCATTGTTGTAAAAAATGGGGAAACTTTCTATATTTTTTATATTTTTATAAATTTTATAAAGAAGTAAAGTAACACTAAATGTTTTTGCGTTTTTGATCTAAAAAAAATAAATATGAAACATACTGAATATATTAAGTAAATGGGATATAAAATGTTGATAAATGAACAATCAAGAGAAAATTTCCCAGGGAAAAACATTATTATACTGGTTTTGAAAATAATTCCTATTCACATAAAAGTTTTTTTTTGTTTACCACAATAAAAAAGAATGAATTACTTCCCTCACCGGGAGTTTAGTCCTATAGTTTGATCAATTTCAGAGTTCTCCACTCCAAGAGATTTCAACTATGAATGATATGATTTAAAAAGTACAACAGAACAACTCATTAGTAGTTCTGAAGTTTTCATTTTGATTTAAATGTATTAGAAGTTGCATAATAAAAAAAAATCACAGAATGATTGTGGAGTATTGATATTAAGTGCAAGTGGAATGATGCAACTAAATGAATTCATAACTGATCTCGCTGATCCATTCTAAAAAAATAATAAATGATAAAGTGAAAAGGAAGATGAAAACACCAACAAAACTAGAATTAATCCCTGAACTCGAATATTTTGCAAAAAATCTTGTTAATTATCATATAAACGAATAAAATACAATTATAGTACAAGAAATTGAAAATAAAACAATTGAGGGGACTCCACTATGATAACAAAAACTGCACTGCTCTACTCCTTGGATCTTCGGAAATAATAATACTCTCCAGGATCTCCTTGTATCTGCTCTGCTCTGATGAGTGAGAAGTTATCAATTCTCCCATAAGTTCTCCCAATGGAATCCCCCCCCCAATTTTTTTTCTAATGATCTATTTAATATATCATCTTTCATCTGCTTTATCATCACTATCTTGTTTCCACTGACATAATTTGGTTAATTAACCATTGACTGCACAGGTGTGTTTCTTTGGTATATCGCGCACTGCACTAGCTTTTTCTTTGTAACTAACTTCTAGTGATTTAGTTGAATGTATTTAGAATTATTTCTGGTTCCTGTGTGAACCTGCACAATAAAGAAAAAATTTGATCAGTTAAAAAAACTGGAGGAAGATAATTAATATATTATAATTATTTATTATGTTTAATTTTTATTACTATTTATAAGTTAATTAATGTTAATTAATAAATATTTTAGTTGATAATTATTATTTACTTTTATATTATTTATCAAAATAACTTTTAGTAATTATAAAATAATTCAATTAAAATTATTTTAGTTAAACATTAGATAATTAAAAATTTATTAATTTTATTAAGATGAATATCTGTTTTTAAAAAAATATATATATTTTTAAAAAATTAATATATATAGAAATTTTATTTATTGTGGTATTTAATATTAAACCAATTTTATTTATAAATTCTTATTTATTTAAATTTTTGTCTTTAATTTAATTTATTGATTTTTATCGTTTTTAATTATTTTATATTTTATAATGTTTTATAATTTAAAGTAGTTTTTTTATTTTCCTTCTCCCTCTCCTCTATTCAATGTCACTGGGGGGGTTCTAGAAGATTCCTATGGAAGCTGCGATAGCTCCTAGTTCTCCTTAGCTCAAACCAACAGTGGATCCCTCCTTCAGCATGTGGTGATAGAACTCTGGGAAGTGGTGATCAATGGCTAAGCTTCGGCTATAGGCGGATCGAGGTCTCAGTGCAACAAATTTTTGGAATCTATTTACCATGAAATGGTCCTATTCAGGACTTAATTAAAGTGTTGTTCAACATGAATTTTTCTAAGAAGATAAAATTTCTCTTCCACGTTGCATGCGCTGAAATTATGCATTACATTTGGAGCAGCAAAAATGCACATGTTCACTCCTGATCTGGTTTCCAAGTAGGCTGCAGACTGGACTACATCATTGATGATGTGCGGGAAGTGAATAAACTACCTAATGAACAATGCAACAATTCATTTGGTGACTGGAAGATCCACCAGAGGCTAAATATTAACGGTAACTATCCTAAGCCTTGTCAGACTATGGATGTTTTTTGGGTTTCACCTTTTGCAGGATAGATTAAATGTAACACCGATTGAGCATCCAAGGGAAATCCAGGCCCCTCAGGATATGGAGCGGTCTTCATAGATGAGAATGGGAATGTTATTGAATGTATTTATGGGCCTTGTGGTATGTCTACAGCACTTGAATCTGAGATTATGGGACTAATAATAGCATTAGATGCTACCCAAAAATGGAAATGAAATAATATATGGATTGAATGTGACTCCACAACTCTGGGTCAATCATTTAGAGTGGGGAAAATACATCTTTAATGGAAGCTAGATGCTAAATGGGTAAACTTCCTTAACATGCTGCCATTGATGAAGTATTTTATAACTCACTCATATATGGAAGTGAACTATATTGCTGATGGGTTAGCTAACAAGGGTGTTTATGTGGAAGACTGGAAACACACAACTAGCTTACCTGAAGTCATGCTCTCTCAATTACTATGAGATAAATGTAAAATTCCATCATTCTAAATTGTGTAACTTTTTATTTAAATTATGAAAGAGCCTAAGTGCTCATCTTTATAAAAAAAACTTATCTTAAGACGCAGCGTAGGAGGAATTCATCTACGACAACAGATTCTCCTTGTTCATGAACAACATCACCCTGGTTTGAGCTTGGGTGGTAGGCAGTGAAACTCAGACTCCACGGGATACTGTTCGGCAAGTCTCCAGGTGGAAAATAGAGCACGGTTCGGGACCATAGAGGTGGTGAAATTGGACAATATCTTCTCTATCTGCAGATCCAGTGAGGCCCATCTAAAATCGTGGAGGTGGGTGGCTTCATTGGTGGTCACAGTCTCAAAATCCTAGTGGTGTGGGTAAGTTCATCCCTAGGCATGACACCAGTGGTGACAAAGGTGAATAATATTTGTTGTGTGATCGTTCGTTAGTGGTGGTCATAATGGAAGTGAGACCGACTATGGTGTGAGTGGATTTATTAATGATACCATAAGAGATGAAGATACGGGATGTGTGAAGGAGGGTTGAAGCGGTGTCTATGGAATGATGTAGTGAGATGTAAGAAACTGGTGGGAAGAATGAGTGACGGGGAATGAATGGTTGCGGTAGATGAGATGAGTATGAAGCTTCCACCACACAAGTGAATCTGTGAGGATTAAACAGTGTGGGAAAAGTGAAATAGTGGAAGACATGGGAAATGTTGATGTGGAAGAGCTCACTAGAAATTGTATCACCATTTGGGGGTGAGATAGTAAAAGGTAGGGTGTTTTTGTGTCACCTTACGAGAATCACTCTCACACTATAGCGACTGGAAATGGTGCCACCATTTTCCGATATAACAGTTTCAATGCAAAACTATAATTATGTTAATGAAAATAAAATTTTAAATAAAATAAAAACCTAATAATTAATTAAAAAAACAAAAAAAACAATAAAAAATAAAACATACAAGCATAAATACAATTATGAAACAAATAAACCATAAATTAATTTTTGAAAAAATTAAAATATAAAAAACATTAATTAAGACAAAATAAAAACTTATATTAAGAAACAGTTACATCATTCAAAATTAATAGATAAAAACACTAAACTAATTAATAAATTATATAATAAGAAAATTTTATTAAAACATTAATCAATTATTATAAAAAACTATAAATACATAATTAATTATAATAATTGATTTATTATTATATTTATTCATAAAATTAAAAAAGTACTAATATTTAGTAAAAAGTGTACAAATAAATAATTAAATCATTAAAAATTAATTAAATCGAAGTGGGAAAACTATGTTAAAATAATTCCATATCAGAATTAATTGGTTAATAACTAAATAGAAATAAATATCAAGAACATTTTAAAATATATGAAATGTTTTCATAAAGAACTATTTTTAAGCTTCTAAAGAAGTTTTACCATATTAAATTTAATTAATTACTATTGTTGAAAGATAATAATTAAATATATCAATTATATATTCAAGAATTTTCTTATATTTAACTAATATATTATATAGGAATAAGGTAAGAATTAATCCAGTTTTATGTTTAAAATTTCAGTTTTGTCTAAAAAGATTTTTCCCCCTTTTAACGGTGCACCTATTTTAAAACTGAATGTTGAAACTTTTAAAAAAAATTAATTGAAAAATTATACTTTATTTTTAAAATTTTAACATCAGAAATATTTTTGGGTTTATTACTTTTATTTTTTTGAGAAGTATCATTTCACGATTAGTAGTAAAGAATACAGAATTTTAATTGAAAACCGTATTTTCATCTATTTTATATATATAGATAAATTTCGTCATTATTTTGTTTTAAAGTGTAATGAGATAAATTATAAATACATTAAACCAATTTTGGCCATTTTAATCAATTCCACATTGAAAGTTTATATAAAAACATGGAAAATGTTTGAACTTTTTTACTTTAAAAACTAGATTTTTGTTTATGTGTGTGGGATTAAATACAAATTAATCTATGGCACTTCTGTGAGTTGAATTTTTAAAAATAGATTACACATTTGGAATATGAAAAATTTATAATCTATATTATGGTCATGAAATTTTTTAAAACAAAAATATTAGTGAATGTAATTAAAATTAATTATGGTGATTAAGAGAAAAAATAGCAGAACAAGGGACTAAACCATGAAAATATGGTCCAAATGAACTAGAAACATGTAAACAACCTAATGGGTGGACATATTTTGACCATATACTCCCTTTTATATAATTTGGTTAATTATATGATTCAAATGATGTGAGGGATACATCTATAATTTTTATATTTATAAGAATGCCACGCCTCCTCCACTATATAAAAGAACTCACCCTACCACTTATTCAAACCTATAAATGTATATTAATAGTAAAAAATACCCAAATATATCCCCAAAATACATCACCAAATCCTATAAGACTAACTTTGGTCAGAAATAAAACCAAAGTTGTATTTTTGATTAAACCAAAAGGAGTTTCCTGAATAAGTGGTAACGTTCTTCTACGATCACTTTTGTTTTACTTACTTCTACGAACCTTAATTTTTTTTCATATAATGATAATATAATAAACTATGTATCTTTAATATACTTATATTTTTTTATTCTATTATTTAAACCATCAATTCATACACATCCATCAGGCAAGATACATAATCTTTATTTGTGTGTACGATAGACCACCACCTCACAAACGGATATCGTTCAATATTCCATTTACCACCTTTTAAGGGTATGATAATGATGTATTTATAGTTTATATATGATATATATGGTATATTATTTATTCTTAAATTTTTATATGACACATAACTTTGTGATTTCAATTTTTATGGAATACAATAACTTTATTTGTGGATGTGTGGACTACCACATCCTCAATGTGATGTGATTCATTCTTGTGATACATTGAATGTATTATGGATTATTTTAATAAAATAATGTTAAAACGTGATTTTAATGTGAAATGTAATTATAATATAAATATATATATCACTTAATCTTTAATTAAGATAAGGAAATGGAAGTAGCGTTCATGAATATTCACGACTTAACGTCGCTATGAATGATGCATTTAATTTCCTACCTTAAAATATTATGGATTATTATTAAAAAATATTTACCAAATATACAAGATTATTAAATATTGTTTGAAATTTTTTAGTTGATTATATCATGATATACCTAAGAAGAACAAAAATAACATGTCAAGACATACTTGAAAAACATGGAAATTAACACCCCAAATAGTGGAAATAAAGAAAGGTTTTTAACAAACATGTGATAAGATATTATAATAATATAATATATGACATTATGAATATGATTATTGGTTTTTATAAGTTAGTAACATGCTTAAATCCCTTATAAACGAGGTTAAAATATATTCACTCAAACGGAAATGTAAGGAAGTTTATTTTCATCTCACTTTTTACTTCTATGAGATAAATGTAATATTCTCCACTTACTAATTAGTTTGTGGTTAATATAGAACCCATTTGTAAATTAATATAATTATGCACTCATAAAAAATGGTATTCTATGTTTAAAATATAAATATCTCATCCAAGGCGATTTTAATTGAAAAGTTACAAGTGGTAAAAGTTAATTTGGAAATATCACTTTAATTTATAACTATTAAATTTCCATTGAAACAATCAATATTATGTGTTAATTTTTATTATTGTTAATTAAATTTTATTAAATATCCATATTCTTGGGTAATGGATACTATTATTTCCTATAGAATATTCCATTTTTACATACGGTGTTTACATTTAATGTAATTTGACAAACATGGGACATTTTGATAAATTTGCATCTTTTATTCAATAAGGATATTTGATAACAAGGAACATTTTTTATTAATTAAATTGATTATTAATATTATAAGGAACTATTTGGATTGGTATTAAATGGGATGGAGACTATTTAATGCAACCCACTCTATGCATTGATAGTCACATGAGATGAATCAGTTGACCAAATTGGAGGATTTTTTTCTGATATACAAAACTATATTATGGAAGGTCATGACGGTAAAGGTATGATATACCTTGGAAACAATGAGTCAAATAATTAATAATTTCCATTATTTATAATTTATTTATTATTATTATCCGTGATATTTTTTCTTTTACATATATATGGATGCATTACATTCTCAATTTATTGATTAAATGGATTATGTTTCAATTATCTACTGTGCCATATAGATTATGACTTATTTATATATATATATTTATATGTAATGTTTTCTAAATTATTTTTCTTTATTGGATTATTATACTTATTGATTCACTGTTTCTTCCATTGTATTTTCCCTTACCAAGAAATGGAGCTCACCCTTATTTTATTTCCATTCCCTAGGATATGGAGATGAATTCTTCTAATGAGTTTCCAAGATAGATTTTATTAGCATGTGTTATGTATTTTTTCATATTTTTTATATACTAATGTAATATTTTTATCATGTACTTAATATGATTTTCCGAAACTACTAAAATTGATCAGTTCTTCAGGATTTCATTCCTTGTAGGCATGCTAATGTAATAATGTAAGGAACCAACTACGACCTTCTGGGGTCGGGGCATTACAGAAAATAGGGATTTAATTTTGACCACATAATAATTGTGGTTATTTCAAAAAAATTGACGTTTTATTGTTTTTATATAAGTGGGTAACATGTTATGAAAAAAATTATACGTGATTATTTTATAAAAAATGAGCAACGAGATGTTTTTGGGGGCATAGAGAGAGTTGGGATTCAAGAGATTTTTTTTGAGTTATGGTTGACTAATAAAAATTGTATTTAAGTGAACACGACATTATGGTTAATTGAGATATGAAATTTCTTAAGGAATAAATGACTGGATAATGTGGGTTTTTTGAATTTTAATCCCATGGTTTTTGTAATTCAGGTATATGAATGACAAGACCATGCCTAGTGATGAATAAACATTATGTATTATAAAAATAATTTTAAAAATAATTAAGATTTTGTACAATATTTTATGATATATTAAATTACTTAATGACCTTATTTAATTCCTAATTGAAATATTTACTGCCCAATCAAGTTCATATAAGTGGAAGTTGATGGAATAAAAATTTAGAAGATCAATTTGTAAGAATTATCATAAGATTAATGATGATTGAATATAACATTTATAGATATTGCATAGTATTTGAAACACATATATAATTTAGAGTGAAACCACTATGAATATCATCATCAATGATACGAGTTATGATAATGTGGAAGGAGTACACATAAAACATCCTTATTGATAGGTGTTTGAATATATTCTTAATTTTTTTATGAGCTCCTTATGAATCGTTAATTATTTTTCTTTTTATTAAATCATTGTAAGGTTTTAAAAGAGGTATTTGACCATAGTTTGACATAGATAATTACTTGAAAATGTTAATCACATAGTTTATATTATTATTTTCGTGGTATATCAATATATTCATGATGTATACTCCTTAGATTATCCCTTTTTGGTAAGCCATGTAATGTTATCATGTCACTATATTTAATTTTCATATTTGGCTTTTTTGAATGTGTTATTGGTTTTGATAGGTTAAATGTATTATTTTTAATGTTGGAATAAAATCTAATTTAAAATGGAAATAAAAATTACACCCCTACACCCCTTATTAGGTTATATTAAGTAAAGTGGTTGTATCATGATGATATTTCTAGATTTAGAAAAATGTTTGGTATATTTTTTCTAGAGATTAAAGGAATTTATGTGATAATTATAATGGATTGGTTGAATATTTTTTGGTTCATATTAAAATATACCAAAGATGAGTGACGTTTTTTTAATCATGTGATGGATCATATTATTGTTCTTGAGAATGGATCCATCATGAAACCAATTGAATCTATGTTTTGTGGAAAATAAGAAAGACCACATTTGAGTGGGTAAGGATGGTTCTTGAATTATATAATGGTGTTAAATATATTTCTTTTCCACATGTTGTTGAGTTATATAAGGATGTGTTCCATGAATATTTTTCAAGTTTTCATCCAAATAATGAAGTAAAATTTAGGATTAATATAGTAATAGATATTGAGAATATTTTTATACCTCTTACAATAGTGCCCTTGTTGAGCTCAATTAATTATGAAATAAATTGAAAGACCATAAATCCAAATTATTTATTCAGAAAAGTGTTACTCATTTGGGTGTTCCTGTCCTATTTTCCTAGAATGTTGATGATATCATGTGTTTGTTTATTGATTATCACTTATTGATTTATGTTATCATTTATAATTGGTATCATTTGCCATGTATTTATGATTTATTTGATCATTTTGGGGGAGCTTGGTTGTTAGTACACATTTATCTGTAATTAGGTTATCAGGATTTGAGGGTCCAAGATGAAAATATGACGAAGATAGCTTTTCAAATTAGTCATTCCCATTTTGAGATCATGGTGATGATTTTGGGAATGATAAATAAATGAATAATATTTATGGTATTCATAAACAATGATTTATTTCATTTTCTAGATTCCACCATTA